>JAHDVF020001187.1:0-143259 GCA_022606425.2 Lepidostoma basale
ATGAATGTGGAGGAAACTAGAGAGGTTTGCCAGGATAGAGTAGTGTGGCGGTCCATTCTCTCTGCCTACCCCTGTGGGGAAACGGCGTGATGGTTTGTTTGTTTAAAATATTATAAAATTGTTTACAAATATGAACAGTTTTGACAAAACTGACCATATTTGTTAACAATTTTATAATATTTTATATATCTATATAATATCACTGAGGAAGAGCTGGGTAGTCCGAAACATATTTGATATTTCATTTTAATTTGTTTAAGAAACAACACAAAGTATGGCGAATATTGAAGAAATTTTAAATGTCGAATTCAATCAAAGTGAAAAGCAAGGTTCGCAAGGCGCAGAGAAGTCGATTTGTTGACGAACTCTAAAGGGACATCCAACTCGGTAGCGGTGTTCTGCACAGTCACTCCCGCTAACCACGGCCGTAAAGTGCTCGCCTGGGGAGCCGGCTCCGCGATACATCACGTATAGCTAACGGACTCCCCCTGCCCATTATCCACAGTTCCAATTGCCCACAAACCAGAAGCAGAAAAAACTCTGCTCCACTGCGTCCGACTCGCGTTACGCAATGAAAAAATAATAAACCTAAAACTTTAATTAACTATATAAAAAAATAAACTGAAAATGAAATATTATAAACAATATTTTCCTGGACATGCTTCAAAGGTCATCATCGACACAAATATGATTTATTCTCCGGTCTCAATCTAAAGATTGGTCTGCAGCAAGGCGATGCATCTCCTCTTCCACTCCGCTCGGTCCTAGACAACTCTCTTCAACTCCGTATAATAGGTGCAGCCCATATCTCGGCAAATCTGTTCTAGGTACTCCTGGCGAGGTCGTCCTCTGCAAATCGATCCCTCGACCATTCCCTCTAATACATCATGCAGGAAACATTCGTGTCGCAACACATGACCAATCCATCTCGCGCGCCTGTTCATTACATTACTTTTTCTCAAGCGCGTAGGTGATGGTACAGTCACAGTGAACGTATCACGTACGTTTAAATACATAGGGTGGTTAAACGTTTAAATACAAATAGGAGAGATGAGTGTCTATTTAGGGCCTTCCCTACAAAACAAGCTTTCCATTGACACGAACAAGAATATTTGAAAGTGTATTCATTTCATGCAGAGGAATATCTACGTCGAGTTCGATGTTATCGAATTATTTAAAGTGAAGGTTACTATTTGAATTCATCTCTCGAGCGTTATACTTAAAGAAGATGTATCGAAGTCGTGAGCACGCGCGCTGGTATTTCTTCATTATCCCTCAATTTAAAATCAGTTTCGATTTTTAATACAACCGCGGAAAAACACAGAGTCCGGTAGTGAATTCTGCTGAGTTACTGAGGTTTCGCCGTTTCGACTGACATTACTGTAAATACCTGACGCCCAGCTCGGGGTCATCAAAAAACCAAATGAATCATTTCGTCTTCGGCAAAAAGACACCTTCAGACCAGTCCAACCGGATTCGTTTCGAGTCTGTTCCATAGACGATGGTAATAAGTGACCATTTGCATAATTCACGCAGAAATAAAATCCGTGGCTTTTCGGTCATCGGGAGAGTAGGTCCCTAGCTAGAGAGCCAGCCAGAGGTGCCTGAGTAGGGGCGCCGTCAGTTGCGCATGCGTTTTGTCGCTTATTTATCTTCGTGTTTCGCGGTTAACCTTTGACCCAGCTGGTTGCGTGCATTCTTCAAATATACTGCACAGATGAGAACCAGCGATTGCCGAGGTTGTAAAAGTTAATGGCCTCTTGACTTTCATTGGACCACATTAAATTTATCTCGGCTTATAGCGAGAGTTAACGAGGAGGCGACAGCATCGCTAGAAATGCAGGATTTTTATTGGTGAATAAACTAGTGAAGTTACTTTGGACTGAAGCTGTAAGTTGTCGAGATTTAAACAAGATGTGCAGCGCAAATCACAATACATTGATATGCAAATATTCAATCGAGAACATTGTAACATTTTATCGCTATTGAAAGGTTTAAGCCTAGATTCTCAAAGTGGGCGTTTGAGACTTTAAGAGGGGCAGTAGAAGACCCAGAGAAAATTAGGGGGCGTTGAGATAGCACAGTGAGGGCGTTGGCAGGTTAAAAATAGAGTCTAAAAAATACAAAAAAAACACGCTAATCACGTCCTAATAAAGCAAATTAAACTTTAACATGGTTAATTTTTGTTATTGTATGTAATGTAATCAATTTTATCGCGTGCGTAAAATTCACATATTTCGGTAGTTCGGGAAGTGGAAAAAATTTGAACTGAAAGATTCCATTACATTCAGATCTACATAGGGGCGGGAGGCGGCCGTGGGGTACATATTTATTACTGTTAAATTAAAAATATTACTGTTGTACTATTACTGTTAAATTAAAAATATATAATAGATTCAATAATATTTTTAAATTTAACTATGTATTTCTAAATATAAGGGATATCTTTTAGGAGGAGCGGGGAGGGGGGGGGGTTGAGCATTTATTTTTTTTGTATAGGGGGCGGTGGTCCAGAAAAGGTTGGAAACCTATGTTTTAAACTTTAAAGTAATCGATCGTACAATATTCTGATAAAAAAAATATATTGTATAAAGATAAGATGCTGAAATTTGAATGAGAGTACGAATTCTTTTTTCAGTACGTTCATAACATTAATATTTATTATCATTGCAGATAATAATTTAAATTACAAATCAATCTAAAAAAAACATTAACAGGTTGTTTAAAAAGCTCAGTCGACGATATCAATATCAAAAAGGGGTTGAAGAAAAAATCATTATCACAAACTAGATTAGAAGTGACCTCGAGTGACCTTGACATTGCGATCTGCCTATGACGTATTTAGTCAAACAGAATCTATATACATAATATATATGGCATAATATCTTTACATGTTCATATGTTGATACGCCTTTTTAAGTCGAAGTTGAATTATTATAATACATATTTTTTTAAAAATTTAAACCTAAAAAAATATATGCGCAAAAAATATTTAAATATTATTCTTATACAATAAAAAAACGTATGAATTTATAAACGTTCGAAAGAAAATCGTTGATGGTGAGTAAAATACCAGTCTTATATGGAATTATTAAAAAAATATATAAGTATATATTGATAAAAATAAATATTTTTAATGGGAATTTCTTGGGAGAGGTTCATTTTAAATAACGAAAACAAAAAAAATCGTCGACCAGTTTCGGCAGCTAGCTGCCATATTCTGACACCAGAAGAACACCAGAAGATGGCAGCAAGCTGCCGAAACCGGTTGACGATAAACGCAAGTGGAAGCACACTTAATATATATTAATGAAGAAATTGTGTATCATTTTTTTTTTGTTTTCATTATATATTGATAAGTAAAAATATTAATGTAATAAAAAGTTATGTCTATTTGGCTTAATAAATCAATTTAAATTAAAAAATTGAATGTGTCATTTACTACAGGTGGCACTATATTATTGAATCATTTAATAATTTCGCACAGTTATTGGTTTTTATAATTTAACACCAATTGGGATCAAAAACATTTTTTAGATACTCGGCACCTTTGTAATGATCAGCCGTCAATAAGAATTGTAAATATAATTGATTGTAAAACTGGACCAGCGTTGATACCTACCGTAATTTTCATTAAAAAAAAATCTGGTACAATGTGGGACAGTACAATATATAGCACCAATTGGGATCAAAAACTTATTCTGGACTTTTATGATAGTGTTGCACATTTGCAATGATCAACCCTCAGTTAGTTAAAGTAAATAGAATGAGGTGATTGTAAAATACGCGTTGGTAGCGTGAATTTCACAAAAGTTGGCTTTTGATCTGGTACAATATGCGAGATCGTAAGGTGAGCTCGAGTTTCTGGGGCAATCGACGTGTCGCGTCGGCGAAGGGCCGATCTGTGGTCTGCCCACGGATCACGCTCCTAGGCGGTAACCTAACTACTTTACAGAGATACATAACTAGTAGGTGGTTATAACCAGTATCTAGCACCACATAAACTGGCAGCGTAAGAACTGGACAACACATTATATCTGTATGTGTAACGTCAGTGTATTCATGCATACTCACTAATAGATAGATATATAATATATACAAATGTCGTACTATGTGGTGATAATTACCTATACATTATTTATTGTTACTTGGAAAACGATGTAAAATTCCTTATTAAATAATTAATACGAATGAAAATGTTAATTTTCTAGAAGTTTTATATTAAATTGTAAATAAAACACTTGTTTTTCACCACTTGAGTATTATATTTTACACGACTAGTTTCGGAAGCTACAGATGCTTCCATCTACAGGTTTCAATATAAAGTTTATATTTAAACCTGTAGATGGAAGCATCTGTAGCTTCCGAAACTAGTCGTGTAAAATATAAAACTCAAGTGGTGAAAAACAAGTGTTTTATTTATAATTTAATCATGTCCTACCACAAAGTGAATGCCGAAACAAAAAATAACATAAGTTTTATATTATTTTATAGGCAATTTGAGAATGCCTTAGCAATTGATGCGAATAAAAACGTCCATTTTCTAAGTGTTATTATATTTTATGGGAATGTCAAGATGCCTTTTTAAGGCATGAGAATAATAGCAAGGCGAGACATGTCATTCTCATAAAATATAATTAAACTTATAGAAAACAGACGTTTTCATTCGAAAATGATACGGAGTTGTAAATCATTATTCTGACTGGACTCTCATTAGCTGCAGCTTGGAGACTGACGGGTGGCAGTAGCGCATGGCGTGCCATGGTCAATAGTTACAGGATGGAGACGACCCTCAATCATGAGGAATACGACTGAGAAGAAGAGAAGAAAAAATAAATCATTATTCAAGAATCGATAAATACGCCTTGGCAAGGAGAAAGCGTCATTCCTATCAAATATAGTAAAACTTCTAGAAAACGTTTTCATTCGAATTAATAACCAAGATACTATTTAAGTTATCGGTGAAACATATAAATTTTTTACAAAATCTTAATGACAAAGATATTTTATTTTATTTTATTAAAAAAAAAAGACTAATATCAAGGATTTATATCAATCATATTAGAAATTATTTTACAATCTTCAATGTGAGCAGAAAATAGCTCAATATTATGAAGAAGGAATCTGATCGTGTCCAGGCTTGAACCCAAGTCCCCTGGATCAGGAGCCAAGCGTTCTATCCTCTAGACCACCACCCGAATTCTGTATCTAAAGCGAAGCGTCCACTAGTAATTTTTTTTGCTAGTTCCTTTTCGGTTCGCAACCCATCACACCGCGTCTCCCGCGGGGGCGAAAAGAGAAGGATGGAGTGCCGCATCGGTTAAAGTGTGACAGTCCATTCTTTCTGCCTACCCCTTCGGGGAGACGGCGTGATGGTTAGTTAGTTAGTTCCTTTTACTTTGTAAATATTGCAAGTCGATTAGGATTGTTTTAAGCTTGTGGAAATTGTTACTATATGTGCAATTCTTCAACAGAAGACTTGCTAATCCGTGTTTAAGTGTAATAATTTGAATAATAACTAGACTTAATATTTTCCGTATTAATTATTATGCACACTGCTCAAATGTGTGTTGTTTACATAAAAATCTATTGAAAAATACACATTAAATTGTTATTTTACCATTACCGACTATCGCTAATGAAATACCGGCCTCCCTGACGCCTACTGGACAATTTATTACTACAAAGCAATACGTCACTGCGGTATTGTAAACTTAATACGAATTCACAAAGACTTGTTAGAAATACAAATTCAACTATTCCTATAAGAAAAACGAACGTAGGATGTATGTCGAATCAACATTGCCGCGACAGTAAAACGTACTACTTTGGAACAGACTAATGCGTCTTTGTATATTTGAGATGAGGAACGCACAATCCTAGTGCTGCATAAACGATAAAATATAAAAATTAATGGATACTTAATAGAAAACACTGTTTTGATTGAATGACAGAGTTTAAATCCACTTTTTTTACTCGGTAGCACTAATAACTAGCTGTATTTTGTATTGCTGCAAAGCTAACGAATGATTGGAATTACATAAGTTGATTTCGTACGAAAAACAAAATTTGTTCGTAAGGATCTTAGCTTACTTCTTAGTTAAGCGATTACTCAGTGATTTACACTGAATTATTTTACGACGAACAGTCTTAAAAGAACTGCCTTACACCAAATTACAAGTTAAAAAATAGGGCGAAAGACATCAACTGTAAAACCTAAGAATTGTATTAATTAAAATACCGAAGTGTAAAAATCATTGTTTCACTTCAAAATTATGGAATTTCATATTTATTGTATCTCAAACTATATTATGTCCTCAGCCCCGTCCACTCTCGGATGATCCTCAGCCAGGAAACCTGCCTTCTCCCAACACCTCGTCGACCCTTAAAAGATCAGATGTAACAGTGCGTATTTTTCGCCTCTCAGAACATGGCCCAAGTAGGACACCTTACGGACTTTGATGTTGTTCAGCAACTCTCTGTCAACTCTGGCTCTATGGAGAACGTTTGTGTTGCTGACAATGTCAGTCCAGGAGATGCGTAACATCCTTCGGTGTATCCACATCTCAAAGGCCTCTAAACGGTTCATAATATTGACTTTAAGGGTCCATGACTCCATCCCGTATAACAGCACTGACCAAACCTAGCATCTGACCATTCTTTGTCGTAATTTTAATAATTGATCTACTGGGAATATTTCATAGTTATGTTTATTTCGTATAGTTTATCGAAAATTCGAATATTGAAAAAACATTTGCTGAACCAGCTAATAGCATGCAAGCTAACGTTTGGGCAGGACAACGTCTGTCGGGTCCCCTAGTCTATTATAAAATGTTAATAATGTTCGGCTAAAAAAAAATTTTATTTTTATATTTTTTCAGGCGAAATATTGCATTCGTCTGGTGCAATTCTTCTAGTTAATTCAGCCCTCTTCAGTAATGTTGAATAATCTTTAAAATAAAATTTTAAATCCATGATTTTTTTTTTCATCATCACTGTGTTTGGGATAACCCTGTGTGTTTGTGTACTCCTGCAATGATTACGGATTTCTATTACGGAACGAGCGGCCGCGTACGGCCGCCATTATCCCATTCAATCATCACACAAAGATGGTCGCTGCCCCAAACACCAGAAGCTGTCCGGTTTACGGTTACGCCATTAGTGAGTGTGAATTTATCATTACTATTGCCGTTGTTATTCGGCGCCATTAGTCTTGTTAATGCGAGCCATCACGGCGGGAATACTGGACAGTCAGCGCCACTGTTGCGAAACCAAAAGAAATCATCCATTATAGTTTCACCGGTCAAATAAATATATGCTTTACCGACGAATCTAGATCCTACGCGAGGGCGTTGGTGTCGCCCAAAACAATGAAACAATGATGGAAACATCTACTATGTTTTTGACAGATCTGAGATAATTACTTATTTGTCTTCGCATATAGCGTCATTTTATTTCTCAGAGCCTGTTGATATAGATGTGATCTTCTTCTATCGGGCTCTACAATCCTGGGTGGACCTCAACCGCCTCCAAAAAGTTTCTCATTACTTACTCACTTCCTATGGCCATACAACTCTTGAAGAGTTTTAGCTTCCTTGATGATTTTCCGCCAAGCTCCTCGATCCTACGCCTTTTGCTCCCAGCAGTCCGAATCCTAACCTAGCCAGATCAGATAGAACATTGTCCATCAGGCTCTGTCTAGGCCTTCCTAGAGGTCTTACTCCTGCCGGTCTAGACGTGTACAGGGTCTTGATTGCTTTGGTCTCTTTTCCTCTCTCGGCGACCGACGAAAAAGTTTCTCCACCCGACCCAATCCTGAGCTCTCGACTTCCACTCATCAGGTCTTACTCCCAAAAACTGCAGGTCCTTCAGAACACCGTCAAGCCAACGAAGCTGCGCTCTTCCTACGGTGCGTCTTCCCTACGGTCTTGTAAATGTCAACTGTGTGGGTGTTGACAGTTCCTTCATTTGCACCAGATATCCACCCCTCCTGAGCCGTTGGAGTTTTATTAGTTTGACGAATCCGGTAATGTTTAATGGTAATTTATACATACACATTTTGACACAATTTTTTTACATATATGTATTTCAAATTTAGTATACCTAATATGTATAATATTATATCATACATAAAACACTTTTTTTTTAAATATTTATTACTATAACCAGAATAATAAATAAATATTAGAAAACTGGCCAATGAAACACATTCAACTTTTACTGATCGTTATATCGCCTTCACATAATTTAAAACGTAAAATTTATAATGCATTATTAGTGAATAAAATGTATAAATTAATTTGTCGTAAAAAATGTAGGTGTTTTCGAACATATAACTTGAATGAAGTAACGTCTCATTAGTCGAGGAAAATTTTAAACAATTATTAAAAAAAGAAGTGTGTATGTAATACATTAACACATAGAATCAAATTAAAATTAATAATGAAATTCAATATGCACACATATTTTGAAAATAGAATGAAATGACTTTTGTGTATGGTATTCGGCTGGCAATTATCTGTGGAATGGAACGTTAATTTGAAAACGAGCGGGACGGGAGAGGCGCGCTTCAATAGTTTAGTCCTTTTTAATACGGAATATTGGAATTAATTATCGCAGTCTCATTAGCATAAATAGGTTATTTCGACATGGCATTCTCAATCGCATAGCAGGTGTTATTTAAATAGAATAACACTTTTACGTTATTAGCTGTTGTAGAATTTCTTATATTAATGTAACGAAGCGCTGTTTTAATTGTGTATTGAAAATGTGACTGCGCTCGTAACAAAAACTCCTTAAATCATTGAATATATAAAAACAGGCATAATATATACAAGTTTTCATTTAATTATAATGACAGTTCTTATAAGTGTGTAGTATTGAATCGACTGTATACTAGGATCAACTTCTGGATTTTTTTTGTGTAAAGACTAACTCCAAGGATTTTAATCAACGGCATTAGAATTTATTTTACAATCTTCAATATAAGCAGATAAAAACTCATTATTATGGAAAAGTAATCTGGTCGTGTCCAGGTTTGAACCTAAGTCCCCTGGATCAGGAGCCAAGCGTCCTGTCCCCTTTACCACAACCGGATTAAATTACCAGATTTCTTAAAAACTATAACTTTACAATATACGAGTATGTACATAATTTTAGATTTAGAATAGGTGCCTAAAATGGGACACTTCAGACACTCAATCAAATGCATATAGAATAAAAACAGTTTTTAAATAATCTAAATAAAAAGCATATACATGACTCGTAACGGAGCTTGAAAATTAGTTTTTGGAAACGTGAAGTTATCAATGAAAGCACCAATGGCCATTTTACAGAGGAGTTCTGGTTTCAACCCCTATGTACGGAAGCGAAGCACGGAATAAGCAGAAGAAGGATTATAACAGAATAAATGCGGTAGATATTAAATCCTTTATAATAAAAAATCGAAAAACAGCTTTTTAATTTATAAACAAAAAACGTAAAAAAAGTAATAAAAATGTTTGTGTGGTCACCCCTAATATTATTTAACATGCCGTTAAGAATAACGGAAGCTTATATAGATTATTTCCAGAAAACGTATTTTGATAGAACCATTCTTGATAAGAGACATTTGAAAACATTAGTGGGCATTCAGACAACAGAACAGAATGTTGTAGTCTGAACCGTATGAGATTGGATAATTCTGCATATTTAATTTACTCATCAGGAAATCACTCGTGAAGAGATCAAGAGAAGACTGAAATACACATTTAATTATCTGCTTCCTTCGGATAATCAATTAAGTACTAAATTCGGATGATGCTATCGCAATGTTCGTAGATTCTTAATGGGTTGGAAACCCACACTATTTCATTTAAGATAAATTTAAATCTTTTTCTTCTTCAGCCTATTCGCATCCACTCTTAGAAAAGGGCCTCCTCTATTTGCTTCCACGTCACTCTGTTTTGTGCAGACTGCATCCAGGTTATTCTGAAATGTCTGTACATGTCATCCTTCCACCGAAGTTGCGGTCGCCCTGCACTTCTCTTTGCCGTCCACGGTCTCGAGTTTGTTCCAGACTCCATCCTCAGGGTAGTGCATAGTGAGTAAAGTACGAATAACTCAGCTGTTCATTACTATATTAATCTAGTTATTAGCTGTCCGGCTGAGCGGTACCGTACCGACAGCAATGGAACAGTTAAAAAAAATGTAAAGAAGATGGAGTTTGAAATATCCAAAACGAAGTTTGAAAAAGATACCACGAAACAAGGAACTCAAGATCAATAAACTTCCCAAACCACCAAAGTTATTTACAATTTTCCTTAGGTTCTATGATAACATCTACGTTGATTTGATTTTCTATCAGATTTCTGTACATTCTTCGTCTCCATGATCCACTTATATTATTATTATTATTTATTTTGTTGAATCGCTCTTTACATCATTACAGCGCGAGCCAAATCGACGTAAAGGTTATAGCTATCATATTGATTCTCGTGACATGCAATAGGTAGCTAATCTATCTCCATTTTATTCTCACGTGAGTTTTACACCAGACCAAAGACAGTGTGACAATCACACTGCCATTGCCGGAAATCGATCCTGAAACCTTCGGTGTCGCAGTCAAAGCATTTACAACTCGGCCACGAAGGTCGTCAATATGCGTAAAGTTCGGCATTTCAACTATATTTTGTAATACCATATTGGCTTCAGTCGATAGATTAAAAGACGTACTTAATTTGAGAGCATTATTCACTGTATTTATTACACTTTTCTCCTTACTTTCGTCTGTTGTAATAATACTTCTCAAATACAAAATAGGAATATAAAACTTATCGTCGCATCGCTTATCACACGTTCTTCATTCAGTTTTATGATGTGTTTGGAACTGAATTAAATAATAAAAATAAATATTTACATGATAATCGAAACTCATGTTCAGAGATCTAGGCATTACTGCAAATAGAAATATATCCACAAAAGCAAAGACGACAGTACACAATGGAGTTCTAGTGCCAACCCTCATGTATGGAAGTGAAGCTTGAAGCTGGCAAAAGAAGGATGAAAGCAGGATAAACGCCGTAGAAATGAGATCACTAAGAAGAATGCCCGGGAAAACGTTGTATGATAGAATACCGAACGATGAAATAAGAAAGAAATGTAAGGCAGATGACTGCATCATGAATAAAATTAAAAAAAGGATCCCTTAGATGGTTTGGACATAGAGAACGAATGGATGAGAGTAGAATGGTTAAAAAGTTGTACACAAGCAGCGTGAGTGGGAAAAGAAGCCGAGGACGACCGAGGAAAACATGGCATGACCAAATTAATCAATTACTAAAAGGCGGCCACATTCGAAGTCGGAATAATCAAGGTGCGTGCATGGTACGATGTATGAATGTAGAGGAAGCCCGAGAGGTATGCCAGGATAGGCCAGTGTGGCGATCCATCCTCTCTGCCTACCCCCTGTTAGTTAGTTAGTTAGTTATGTTCAGAGATATTATTCCAAATATTGATATGAACGGCTCTTGTATGACAGAGTTCTCGTGAATATTCGTTACGGACGAGTAAGTACGGAACAAAATCTAATAGTTTTACTCTCTAGCAGAGTGACGTGTTCGGTTGACGAGGTGGAATCATACCACAATGGAGTTTTTATAACCGCTCGTCTCGAGCGCGGAAGCAGAGGGATACTCGCGGTTAGAAATTTCACTACAAAAGTTCAAGAGCGAATAAACGAGATCGCATTGCAGCACGTGTTGACTGAAGCGACTCCATTTATTTTGTGTGAAAGAACCAGTCTTACCAACAAAACAACAACAAAAAAACAGAACCATAATTAACCGGCACAAAATATAATGGAATGAAAAGAACTCAAATCGACCAATCAGTGCAAGAAAACTGTACTTTTGTTTTTAGTGGACGAAACGCTGATCAACAAATTCGTAGATCACAACTGCTCTATACTCTATGCTCTATGGTAACTGTAGGCATTTACACCAAAATTTCTATGGAATCAAATATTAAGCTACGTAATCCACAAGTAAAAGTATTATAAACCATAGTTAGGAAATTGAAAATAACTTTGTTTAATTCATAAAATATTAAAAAATATTATGTTTCGGAGGATACCTCCATCTTCAGGTGTAAAAATAGAATAAAAACTAAACAATGAAAGATTAATATTTAAAATTCGATACAATAATTCAATTTTAAAAATTAACCTGGGCTATTAGTACAAATGAAAATTAATCATTTATTAATTTCTTTTTTGTCGTCTTTTATGTAAATGTATGTTTTTTTCTAAAATTAATTTTTATATATTATCATCATTTATTATTATTATTTAATATTTTAAGTTCTTACCGATACAAAAATAATTATTAGTATTTACAACAAATAGCCCAGGTTAATTTTTAAATTTAAATTATTGTATCGAATTTTAAATGCGTTTTTATATAAGTCTTTCTTTGTTTAGTTTTTTTTATATTTTTACACCCGAAGATGGAGGTATCCTCCGAAACAAGTCGTGTTTTTAAAATATTTTGTGGATTAAACAAAGTTATTTTGAATTTTCTAAGTAGGTATATGACTATGGAATTCCACAGTGTTAATGCCTTAGCGTTCAATAAGTGGATTATAAAACAATAAAGGCAAAAGTAGACAGTTAAAATTCTGCGAATAAAAAGTAAAAATAATTCATATTTTATAACGAGATATTGTCGATTCTCCAGTTGAAGAAATAAGTCGGATGGATCATTGTGGAAAGAGAAGATGCTGCTTGTTGCCAGCATACATGATATCGGTTAAGGACTACATAGTCGGCGCATCTGTCCACGACTGATGAACGGTGGCATGGCGTCGCGAACCGATTCACGCGGCACTTGTTGGTACAGTCGAGAGATGCTGCATCTTAAACGCGAATAATAAATACAATAAAAAGGGTCATTGTAATGATAGCTGCCTCAGTATTAACACTCTACTTCAAAACGTATATTTAATTATTTATTTTACTTATATGAGAATAACAAAAGTTTGAAATAGGGGGAAGTTAATAAAATTGTATTTGTGTGGCAATTAAAACACTGTTTTTCCACTTTCGAGTTTATTTTTCTCGACATGTTTCGAAGGCTTACATCGTTCTCACGATGATGAAGGTGTAAGCCTTCGAAACTGTCGAGAAAAATAAACTCAAAAGTGGAAAAAACTGTGTTTAAATTCATAAAAGAATTCGTTATTATGGAATTCCACAGTTATCACACAAAAATTCACATGTAAATTGTTTTTAATATTTGGATGCGTAAAAGATAATGGAAAATAATATACAATATATATTTATTGTTTTGTAAACAATGATGTAAAACTCCATATTCAATGTAATTAATAAGAATGAAAACGTTTGTTTTCTAGAAGTTTTAATATATTTTATGGGAATGACATGTTTCGCCTTACTAATACATGATCAAATATTTGACATCAATGTCATTTGATGTGATGCCTAGCAAGGCGAAATATGTCATTCCAATCAAATATAATAAAACATTAAAAAATACGTTTTCATTCGTTAATTCATCTAGACTTATATTAATATAGGACTATTGGCAAATGAGGCAAAACGACTTCCGTAGGTTTAAAAGATTGCACAATTTGTCAAAACGAGTGTATCGACTTGTTGGTGGTGTTAACACAGTGTTTTGGTACTTAACTAACTAACTAACTAACCATCACGCCGTCTCCCCGAAAGGGTAGGCAGAAAGAATGGACTGTCACACTTTAACAGATGCGGCACTCCATCCTTCTCTTTTCGCCCCGCGGGAGACGCGGTGTTATGGGTTGCGAACCTCATCGCCACCAATAGGCATCTCCCGTGCATACTTCAATCGTCCAATATCCACAAAAAAAATCTAAAACAAATAATATAAAATGCAATGAAAAAAATAAAATAACAAATAATACATAATACATATACCTTTACCCATATAGCGGAATTACTATTTCATTTGACATAAACCCTTTTCTATTTAAGGAAGTACACATTACAATTTAGAGTTACTTAAATTTAAATGATCGGGAATATTTAAGTGTTGAAATTGCATCGGATAAGCCTCTTTATTGTATTTTCCTAACAAAAGTTTCGCTTTTAAATATAGTCTTTGTATTGCGAGATGAAGTGCATATATATGGCTCTAGGTAGAAAATCAATCAAAATAATCTATTTAATTTATTTGTGACATGATCCACCATATACATCCGCGTTATTAATTTTATTATTCGAAACGTGCGTTTAATTTGTTTAAAAATTTATTATATTTAATACTCTTGGTTTGTTCAGTGTGGCCGTATGGGATACCGGATTCGTTGGAGTGCCGAGGGGGGTGCGGGGCGCGGGGAGACCGGTCCTCGGGCGGGGGGCGGGGGGGGGCGGCTCCCGAGTTACGCGCCCCCCGCCGCCCGCCCTCGCCCCCTGCCCGGCCGCAACACCTGGCGGCGGCTACCTGACTTGACGGAGCCGGAATTAACAGATGAAAACAGATCCTAAGATGCTCCAATATCATAAAAAAATAAAACTTTTGATACGACATTCAGAAGATAAGGAATCCGAGAGATGAGATTATTGAGAGTCTCAATTTTATAGCAACAGTAAAAGGGTTGAATTATTATTATTCTAGTGTTAAAAATAAAATAAAAATAAACAAACTAATCGAGGAATCCGAGAAAAGCGAGTATGGAGAATCTCAATTTAATACTGAAGACGTTGAAACAGTGGATAACGTGGAATAAAAAATAAATAAACACAAATTTTCGGATCGTCCAGCTGACGACAAGTGCACCATCTAAAATATTATAACATTATGTGTTAAATTATTTTTCTTTGTTATTTTATTTTATATCATTGTATTTAAGATAATTTGTTTTAGATTTATTATGTAGACGTTGAACGATCGAAGTGTGCGCGGGAGATGCCTTTTGGTGGCGATGAGGTTCGCAACCCATCACACCGCGTCTCTCGCGACGGCGAAAAGAGAAGGATCGAGTGCCGCATCGATTAAAGTGTGGCAGTCCATTCTTTCTGCCTACCCTTTCGGGGAGACGGCGTGATGGTTAGTTAGTTAGTTAGTTAGACGTTGAAATATATGATCATTTTATTTATTTCATATTATCATTCTACTGTGTAAAAAAAAATATATATATATTAATCGAGTGACTGGTATTAGATGAGGAAAATTAAATTGTATTTATTTGAATATAGTATATAAATTAATACTCTTAATGCACAGGATATAAGAAATACAAGGTGATGCTGAATAGAAAATTAATAATGAATAAACTTATATTTATTATATTCGTCATAACTTTGTATTGCGATACATGGAACAATGTTTATAACTTTGTAAACCAAATTTTTTTATTAAAATTTTAATTATAATACAAACATGTTTCGGACACAGAGACCCTTCATCAGTGTTTTGTTAGTTTTTGTATGTACAAAATAAATATTTAAACACATTTTTCATGAATGTGGTCAGTTTTGACAGATATTAAAATCATTTTAACCATATTCGTGAAAAAATTTTTTTTTAACGCAATTACTGTATACAATAATTAATACGATTGAAAACGTATGTTTTCTAGAAGTTTTATTATAATTTATGCAAATTACATGTTTCGCCTGTCTAAGACATTTGATAATGCCTTTGACAGGCGAAACGTGCCATTCACATAAATTATAATATAACTTCTAGAAAACAGACATTTTCATTTCTATTAATTATTGAATATGGAGTTTTATAATACATCATTGTCAAGAAATAATAAATAATGTATACATCTTATTTGCTATTGATTCTCATGATATGTGATAAGTATCTAATCTATCGCCATTTTATTGTCACGTGAATTCTACACCAGATCAATCACATACCATCATATCCAGGATAGAACGATGAACTACTTTGCATTTATGAAGATAAATTATCACGGTTGATTTAGTTAGATGGAGTAGACAGCGAAGGAGAGACCGGTGCGGTCATGTTCAAAGAATGGACACCACCAGACTCCCCTATATTGCACAACATAACCAGCCTCACGGGACTCGTCCTCGTGGAAGACCTCCTTAAAGATGGAAGGACAGCTGGGAACCCACCTAACAGAAGGAGTAACCTTATGGAGAACAGACCACATAGGTCAACAGCAAGGAAGAATAAGAAGAAGAAATTAACAATGGAATTCTTAAGTGTTAATGCGTTAAACCTTCCATAAGTGGCACGTGTTGGTCACCATAACGGAGAGGCGCGCAAGATGGATTGGTCATGTGTTGCGACACGAATGTTTCTTGCATAATTTGTTGGAGGGAATGTTCGAGGGATCGATTGGCAGAGGACGACCTCGCCAATAGTACCTAGACCAGATTTGCTGAGATATGGGCTGCACCTCTTATGCGGAGTTGAAGAGAATTGCCGAGGATCGAGCGGAGTGGAAGATGAGATGCGTCGCCTTGCTGCAGACCAATCATTCGATTGAGACGGAGAAGGAGAAGTATCGGTTGAATTGGCGATCGGCTTTAGTGCATGTCAAAAGTGTGACAATTTTACGACATTAAAATTGCTAATCATGTCCTTCCTAGATAACGAAGACGACCTTCGTGGCAGAGTGGTCATACCGAAGGTCCCTGGTTCGATTCCCGGCGATGGCAGTGTGATTGTCACACTGTCTTTGGTCTGGTGTAGAATTCACGTGACAATAAAATGGATACCTATCACATGTCACCAGAATCAATATAATAGCTAAAAAAAAAAATTCTGTACAGTAATTGGGTTCAAACAACCAGTCATCATATCTTCCTTGTTGTAGACCACATAGGTCTACAACCAGTGGCGGTACTCCCATAGAAGTCCAGAAGCCCGGCTTGCGTAAGACATTTTGAATTAAAACCCCCAAATCTAAGTAATCATGCCCCCGCATAAACCAACAACCCACCAAATTCCAACAATGTTTCCATCAGACGTAAGAGGAATAGCCACAAGAGCTGAACCTCGGTAAGCAAGAAAAGGTTTTGATTCAAAATTTATTACGCAAGCCGGGCTTCTGGGTTTATATGGGAGTACCGCCCCTGTCTACAACAAGGAAGAAGAAGAAGAAGATTTAGCTATCCGGATCTCGTGATCCTGATTTACTAATCGACTTACTAATCTGACTGTAGTCAGTCGTATCGGGCAAAGAGTAAACATTTTTCAACTTTCGTCTGGGCCCAAGCGCCGGCCGAGGAGTCCGGCTCCAGCAGCATTTGGTGATTTGGGCCGAAGACTTTCTCGTCCGTCTCCGTTTCACTATCGGCGAGGGCAGCGCGCCGCGCGGCCGCGGCCGATTGGCGCCGCGGGATTTCTTTCGAAATTCGAACGGCGCGCTCTTTTTTCGTTGCTTTTTAAATTTGAATGGACGGACGGCTAGATGCCACTCGGCTCTCGGCCAGCGCGGGCAACACAGATTATACACCAAATTAACTTGATAAATAAAATACGGATTTTGTTGCGAACTGATTGCAATCTGAACTGATTGAATTAAAATGATTAGGTGATGAACCAAAAGAAGATTTTCTATCACCATAATCTAATTATTTATTGTTTCTATAAAATATTTAATATGAATGAAAACGTCTGTCTTCTAGGAACTCTCAGTTGTTGTAACACATACAACTCGGTTGACATTCAATTGTTTGTAACACCTGATGATGCCAACATAGATGGCGAAACAGCTGTCTCATAATTATAAAATGTGATACGTATGATAATCTCTGGACCATGGCAGGCGAAAAGCCAATTAGAGAACAAGTCGCTAGACGTAAATAGCAGTGGATCGGTCACACTCTGAGATGGAACCCAGCCTGCATTGCTCGGGGCGCACTAGACTGGTTCCTTATGGGGGGAAAGAGGAAGCGAGGCAGACCTAAAGCCACCTGGAGAAGAGCCCTGCAGGACAAGGTTAAAGCATCAGGCCTCACTTGGGATGATGTTAGGCATCAGACATGCGCTAGAGTCTGGTGGAGAAGGTTCCTTGAGCCCCTATACACCACGGAGGTGTGAAAACGTATGATAATAGTGATTCAAATCAAAATTGAATATAATTAAAATACATAAATTTTCAAAACAAAAAAAACATCATAGCAGTAGAAATGAAGCATACTTGACTGAAACTCTTTTATAATGTGCGATCGGAAAGTTTCAGATAAAAAAAACACAACCGCTACTGCGCACTGCTTTGGTAAACGATAAATCATCTTATAAGTAATAAAAATGTATGTTTGCTTATCCCTTACATTGTATCGATGGTGTTTAAGCCTGGACCGGAGAAAACAGGCTGTTGTTGGGTTAGTATCCCTACTCCCTACCCAGGGAGTTCTTCTTCCATTGGAGCTACCTAATATTCCTGCAAACAAAAGAAAATATATTAATTAAATTTGTTGTTGACGCTTAAAAAACAAAAATTTAACAAAATAACATTTTTAAACATAATGCACATATTTTGTGGATTCAATTCTTGGTTCTGTAATTAAAGGTCATTAAGATGGTTTGTACCTTGGCAGCATTATCACTAAAGCGCTTGACCCGGACATTGAAATAAAATGCCGAATTGAATTTGCTCTAGCTGCATTTAAAAAAATGAGAACATAATTTTGCAACGATAATCTTAACTCGAAATTCCGACAAAGGCTCCGCAAAATATGGCTGCGAAACCTGGACTCTGAAAGTGAATGTAATGAACCGGTTGGAAGCGTTCGAGATGTGGATATACCGCAGAATGCTCCGTATACAGTGGACCGATAGGGTCAGTAATGTAGACGTACTGCAGAGAGCCAGAGCCAATATAGAGCTGTTGTCGAGTGTGAAAATTAGAAAGGTCTCATATTTGGGTCATGTGCTAAGGGAAGAAAAATACCACCTCCTTCGACTGATACGAGTATTAATGGGTAAAGTGGAAGGACGTCGGGGAGTTGATAGAAGGCAGCTGTCCTGGCTGCGGAACATCAAAGAGTGGACAGGAATAACAAGAGTTCAGAACCTGTTCCAAGTGGCGCAGGATAAAGATGCCTTTGCTGCAGTGATCAACATTCACTTTCAGAGTCCAGGTTTCACAGCCATATAGTAGAACAGACCATATATAACATTTAATCATTCTTTGTCGGAGTTTCAAGTTAAGATTATCGTTGCAAAATAATGTTCTCATTTTATTAAATGCAGCTCGTGCAACTTCAAGACTGCATTTTATTTCAATGTCCGGGATGGACATTTTATTTCATTGGATTATTGGAATTAAAACATAGCTATCTAAGAGTTTTTACATCTAAATTTGGTTGAATTGTTATCGTGCATGTTGTATTATATTATAATCGCAAGACTGGAACAGCTCCCATACATTGTATGCAACATAAATCAGTTACTCGGAGTCATATTTCAAAACAGAGATAGCAATTTGTTATACAGGTAAGTAGCCATAAACACATTTTCATTTTGTACAAGCTATTAGGAGGCTGTGGACAATAACGAGCGCGGGGAATTTCTGAGATCTTCCATTGATAATGACTATCACAGAAACCTGATAACAGAACATGAGACGCACTTGAAGCGCATTGTAAAGCATATTGCAGTCAGTAAACATGGCAAGGCAATAATTCTGTCTAAATAAAGAAGACAATTGTTATCATTACTATCTCCAAGAACTTTAGTATCTGCATACATTTCCACAAATAATGTGTAATTGTACCTGCCATTGAAGATAAGGTGATTAAACAAGCCCAATACAATTATTTAAATGCACAATATAATACTTTCATGATAACTATACTAATTCCCCTGTTTATACGCGCCATATAAACGAGTGGAAGGCAATGACTGAGGACGGATTAACACTGCTATCCTAACTTGGACTTGGACTTGGATTTCTGGCTTACAGAGATTCAGCTCTTGTGACTATTCCTCTTACGTCTGATGGGAACATTGTTGGAAGGTGATTTGGTGGGTTGCTGGTTTCTGCTATCCTAACGTGCTCTCAAGTTTATTTTACATTCACACGTCGAAGTTTGACACGTTGACTGCGGAGCACTGACTGGGATAGTGGTAAGGAGAGAACCCAAACGGCCACGGCGTACCCCTGTCCAGTTCAGGCACCATACCGTTCGGTTTTAGAGCTCTGACTATGCACGAAAGGCTGACGTGAACTGATGAACCTTTTCCTGGCGTTTAAAACCCTTCCGCTTACTTGTAACTCAAAACGCTTGTAATTCAAAACATTGGACTTGGCTTTGTGTTCTTTCGTTTTTTTTTTTACATCTGATGGGAACATTGTTGGATTTATGATTTGGTGGGTTGTAGGTTTATGCTGGGGCTTTATTTGTGTGGCCCGGAGCGTTTATCTGAATGATGGTCGATTTTGGGCGCTTGTGGTGGCTAGGGTTGTTTGATTCGTAATTTGAAAGGTTTCCTTATTGTGAGGTTAGGATGTGAAGGGAGTCATTTGTAAAAACGTTCGGCGAGTTTCAGAATGAATTTATCTATCATCAGGATTCCTGATTCTATATGCAGTTGTGTTACTTATAAAAATATAAGAAAATTCTAGGCCTCGATCATCTTTATTTGTGTGCCCCGGAGCGTTCCTCTGAAGGATGATCGATTTTGGGCGCTTGTGGCGGCTAGGGGTTTTTGATTCGTAATTTGAGAGGTCTCCTTATTGTGGGATTAGGATGTGAAGGGAGTCATTTTGTAAAAACGTTCGGCGAGTATCAGAATGAATTTATCTATCATGGGGATTCCTGATTCTATTTGCAGTTGTGTTACTATAAGAAAATTCTAGGTTCCGATCATCTTTATCAACATTAATTGTTCATGAAGAAGGACGTCTACGGTCCAAAACATGTTTCCAAAAAGTGCTAATAAATGCTTTAAGTTTTTTCAAATCAGAAGTTATTCCTGTTTATATAACGATCAGTATCGAAACCGGTAAAATTTTATTGCTGGTTTAAACAAGAATAAATGTAAAAAATAAAGCGTTTTTTTATTATTATGTACTGATCTTTACCATTTTATATTGATGTAAGATAAACTTTAAATGTGCAGAACATTGCACCAGAGGTCAGATGAAGAATATGCAAAGTACACGTAATAAAAATAAAGGTGAGTACACACCGAGTATGTCGGGTGTACTTTGTGTACAGAGCGGCCCGTGTCCACCGCGGAGTATCGGAGTATTTCAAGAACATTTATATTTACATGACAGCTCGTATCACCAGCGACCATTTCATAAACAGATTTTCGTTAAAATATAGGTTGATGTCATTGGGAATATTGGATTCACCTAAAAATAGCATCGCCAAAGCGAAAATAGCACTGCGCTAGCGTTGTCCATGTTAATGGCGCACTTTTCGATTACTAGCGGGATTTTATTTATTAATAATAATTAAAAAATATATAAATATTACTGATCAAATATTAGAATACAAATTATATCCAGATGGGTGCCCCGCGAAAAGAGACCAAGAGGCAGACCGAGGAAAAGATGGACGTATTGCGTGGAAGAAGATTGGGAGAAAATGGAAGGAGCTGGGGAATGGAGAGAGATGGCCAGAGATAAAAGTCAGTGGAGGGCCGTTGTGGGGGAGGCCAAGTCCCACACTGGGATGTAGCGCCGAGAAATGAATGAATGATCAAATATTAGATTTTTTTCTGTTATCATTACAAATTCTTCAATTGGTTCCATTTGGAATGATATTAGGCATCAGGTATGCGATAAAGTCGGGTGGAGAATGATCTTTGAGGCCCTAAATACCACGAAGGTGTGACAGGACACGAAGAAGAAGATGATGATACCTATAACGATAACAGAGAAAGGCGTTATGACCCATTTTATGCCCTAAGTTACCGCACAGAAACACTTCAAAGCTCTCTTAGTTTAAATGCAATTCGTCTTCTCAACAAGTTGCCATTTAAAATGGATCTCTTTAGATGTAGCTATAGCGAATTTAAAAACCGTAGTAATATTAAAGAGTATCAAGATTTAATTACCCTGTTTATGTTTATATAATCGTATAGATGGCTATGGATCGATCACACCCCGAGGCGCAAATAGTTATTGATCGGTCGCACCCTGAGACGGAACCTAGCCTGCATCGCTAAGGGAATAAACTGGTCCCCTGTGGGTGGATATTGTATACAGTCATTGGATTCAAATTACCTGTTGTATACAAACATCTGGAAAGCAATTGGAAACTTGCACATTAAAAAGGCCCAAGTGGCATCTCTAGATCCAGCAAAGATGTTAATCCCATCCCCCAAATTGCTTGTGAATTCCCGGAACTCATATTCGCCGCATCGGTGCACTACCGCTGCCAGTTGAATCCAATGATGCCAGAGAAGATCGAATATATGGACATTTTTAAAACTGGCGGGAATTATAAATCAAACACTGGACATTTTCATATTAATTTCGAGTATAAGGCGCATCTGAATTTTTGATGCAATCTTTTGAAGAAAAAAGTGCGTTTTATTGTCCGTAAAATACGGTTTGTATGAATTTTGGCGATTGATACTGGGAGTTTGGTGGAGGCGCAACGTCGATTCGCACAACTCAGATAAAAATCCGTACACTTTGGAAAGTCATACACCGAAAATATTCCTAGCGATAACACTTTAGACACGAAGGCAGCGCTAAAATAAACAAGACAATCTCCCGAGTGTAAATAGTCGCGAATACACACGTATATCCCATACGGGCTTGGTTCGCGGATATTACACCGTCATACCGCTTTTAATGAATGATATTACAAAAAGAACCGAAATGAATGAACGCTGACTGAAACGGAACCACCTGATGGAGCCGTCTACCTGTTGATCGCGTCCGTGCTGGTGAATGCCACAAATCTTACGTAACCATAAGATTTTAGTACGCTGAAAATACTCTCTGTTTTTCAAGCAACTAAATCAAACTCAATATTCTATTTAGAATATCTTATTTTTTTTTTTAATGTTTTTGCTTTTTTGTTACTTATTTTACAAAGCTTTGCATTTTTTTATGCCATAGTGTTTTTTAAGGCAAAGATTCACATTTATAAAACTCCTATTTTTTATATACTTTGTATATACAACACTAACTTAAAAAAAAAATTACATATCAGACATGTTTCGGACAACCGGGCCTTCTTCAGTGATACATCTTAAAAGATCTTTATAACTTTATAACATCTGTCAAAATTGATAATTTTTGTAAACAATTTTTTTTTTTTTTAAGTATGTATCTTTATAATATGTATCACTGAAGAAGGACCGGTTGTCCGAAACTTGTTTGATATGTAATTTTTTTTTTAAAGTAAGTGTTGTATTATATATACAAAGTACATAAAAAAGAAAAAGACAAATGAAACATCTACAACACAAAGTATGGCGAACATAGAAGAAAAACAATAAAAATTTACAACTATCTACATTAGTATATTGCAACATCTTTGCTGGTTCCTGGGACGCCACTTGGTGATTTTTTTAATGTGGTAGTTTCCTGTTGCTCCTTCCCGTTACATTTTTATATACATCATGTTATTTGAATTAAATTACTGCATATAATTTTTGACCAATTGATTCTCGTGGCACGTGTTAGGTAGCTAGTCTATCGCCATATTTATTGTCACGTGAATTCTTCCAGACCAAAGACTAGAGATGTTTTTTATCATTTCTGCCATCGCCGGGAATCGAACCCGGGACGCTCAGTGTAGCAGTCATAGCTATTACACTCAGCCACGAAGGTCGTACATAACTATCAGAGTAATTTTCAATAAGAATAAAGCAAGAAAACGGATCGCTACACTATTTCTTCTATAATACATAAACTTCTCTATAATTATTACACATTTATACAGCTAATTATATGTGGAAAAAAATGTGATTTATTCACATAACGAACGCAACGGGAAACTACCACATAAAAGGCACAAGTGGCATCCCAAGAACCAGCGAAAATATTCACATTGCTGCAAATCAACCCCTAGGGACTAAAAAAATACTTATGTTAATTTTTTTTATTCAGAGTTTTAAATTTATCAATACCATAAAATTGACTGTGTAATAGCCACTCGGTGCTTATCTTGCAAACAGTGCATCATTGTTCGGGTCTGGACGTTTCTACTCGTCCGCTGTCCACAGTCATCGGACAGTTAAAGTCAGAGGAAAGCAAATCCACAAGTTTATCCCAAGATTAGATCTCTCTTCATTTAAATATTTTATATTTATCTCCCTATTTGGATTTAACAATAAACTTTTATAATCAGTTCGATACAACCCATTGAATTTATTATATTGTATTTATTTTTATTTATTAATCGTAATAACATACAGCGATATCAATAACATGTATTAGAAAAAAAACACACCCAAAAAATGAAGTAAAGATAATGCTACCACAAATATAAATTATATATAATATTATAGCATTTATTGTTTCTTGAACAATGAGGTAAAATTCCATATTAAATATTTAATACGAATAAAAACGTCAGTTTTCTAGAAGCTTTATTATATTTTATGGGAATGACATGTTTCGCCCTTCTAAGGCATTATCAAATGTGACGAAACTTCAAGTCGTTGCAGTTTATATACACTAGTAAATTAAATCGTTGTCATAAAATTTCTTAACGAGTTCCAAGAAACACTTTCCAATATTTCTGGACCTACCCAAATAATTCTTTGTTAAAAATATATAAAGTCACATCAATTTTCGTTAATTACCATATTCTGCTCAATTTACTAGTGTATACGAGTATTTAAACTGCGAGTTGAAGTTTCGTCACATTTGATAATGTCCTAGAAGGGCGAAACAAAGTCATTCCCATAAAATATAATAAAACTTCTAGAAAACTGACGTTTTCATTCGTATTAAATATTATAGTATTTATCAGACGACATTATGAAACGAAATTGAAGTTAAACTAAGACAAATTAAGGTGTAACTAAATATTTAAAAGTTAAAAATAATAATAATAGTGGAAATAAATAAATAAAAACGTAAGAAAAGTAATGTTACATTATGGTCTCATTCACGCAGAAAGGTTGCTCCGATCCATTTTTAAGAAACTTCACTCGTTCAGATGAAAAACACATTTAAAAAAAAAAATGTTTATTGTAGTTGTCGCAAATCCGATAAATTGCCGCGCTCTGAGCGTAGTTAGTGCGATAAACAGTGAGATGGAAAACTTGGCTCGCGGTGTGTCTTGTGCGAGACATAGGGGTATTGAGTGTCAATTTGCAAAGAAGTTTAGAGTTATAAATTTTTAAGTGAACCAGCGAACTTTCGTCGTAAATGAAACTATAATGTTACATTATTTGTTTTATTAATTTTTTTTAACTAGTTGCAACCCGTGTAAATTCGCTGAAGTAAAGATTTTCTACCCTTTAAACACTTAGTTCGCTGTAAATCTTTTTTTTTTCCACACACGTTAAAATTTTCACAATTAACAACAAAAAATTGATTTCCTTTTGTTTTCTACACTGCTGCCATACAACAATAATCAGAACAAATTTCAAATTAATCCAGAAACGTTCTCGGACATGCGCATCGTGTGCACTCGAATTACTTTCGGAGAGAATCGAAGTATTCTTCTCTCGCTCTCTTGCATTCAAAATATTCTCGAAGTGTAGCACAGAACTGGCAGAAGTAGAATGAAAGTATGCGGTGGAAATGAATTAAATGTTTATATGATAAAGTGCCAAATGATAAGTGAATAAATAGTGCGAACAATAATAAAATGGATGGTTCATTAAGACAGTTTTAGTAACAGCTTTTCATAATGAATGGTTCATTATGACGCTTTTTTATAATGAATGTTTCATTAAGACGCTTTAAGCATAGACAGGGAAAGGTTAATTTGTGTAAGCAGGAATCTGTCGAAGATCTTGGAAAGGAATAAAATCCTTGAACTTGGCTATTAATTAATTTTATTTTATAGTTGAATGAATTAGATATTTTATGTATTCTTAAAATAAGATTAAAATACACGTAGCTTGGCAAATATAAAGAAAGGACCCGTCTCAAATCGATTAATTTTAAACGAGTTTTCAAAGGAATCAAAATATATGTATATATTTATATCATAACCGTGCCTCTACTATATAATTTTTTTATAATAGTTTTATAAGTCTTGATTTAAAAAAGTGTTTAAATTAATACCATAATATTACGATTCAAGGTTCGCCATGTAAAATACGAAAATGCTATATAATTTGTCATAAAGATGCAAAAATCTGAATACCCTATTATAAAAACCGATTATGAATAGTCCTCTGTAATTAAGCGTGTAATAATTTATCAGAATTATGCAGACACACACGGGCATGTGTGTATAGACAGACACACGTTATATATTTTCACATGAATAGTGTTGACGTAATATTTTGTGTTATCGGCATTTATGGCATGAATGAAAATATTGATTATTTCTATATACGATAGATTGCAACATAATTAACTCTTCCATATACGAGTATACGATACATACAACATTAAGGGGGTATTCTTGTCAAGACGCCCGAATTTTTGGCGTTTTTTAAGGCGCTATAAAAAAAAACCATAAACATTTTAAGCATCCATTTTTTCATAAATTATTTATTGACATTTCATCAATATGAAAAATAAAATTATAAAAAAAATCTATGATCCAAAAAGGTGCTGGCCTTTAATATTCTTGAATAAGATTGATGTATTTATCGCACGTCGGAACGAAATTTTGAAAAAATTATTATTATCGTAAAATGGCGGCGATTTGAAAAAAAAAAAAAATTATCCTATTTTACTCTACTTTCAATTTTTTTTTTAAATAGTAAAAACATTTTTTTTTTCATAAAACCGTACAAAAGAGTTTTCATAATGTGAGTTCTTCCCAGGTAATCAGAATTGCTGTCTGCTTGAATGAATCAGCCTGCCGTCTATCGTTCATTCGTCCGGGCGGACCGATTAAGTCGGTGCGTCACAAAAATAGCTGTAACTTCTAAAATATTCAGAATTTCAGAAAATCCTCTAATGGTCATTATTTTAAAGGTCCAAACTTTAAAAATATGCAAAAAAAAATTCTTTCAATTTTCTACTTTAGAATACCCGCTTAAGTAATTAAACCAGAAACGAAATTAATTGTGTCCCATACAATAAATAATAAAAATACATTGAAAGTCTGATTTTATGTAATAATTTAAATTTAAAAATCGTGCTGCCTAACAGAAGTGAAAATGGGCAGGACATGTTGCCAGATAGGAACAGAGAGATGGACACCTAGAGTCTTGATGTGGAAACCACGGGAGAAAAAATTGATTACCTAATTTCAGTTGGAGGAAGAAGGTGAATGAGAGTTGCACAGAATAGAGATAAATGAAGAACGTTCGAGGAGGCCTACATCCAGCAGTGGAAAGATGTCTAAAGCAGAAGAAGAAGAAGAAGATATTGTTATGAATTGACATGTTTTGTAATACGTGATTTAAAATATGTCAATCATAAAACAATTGAATTAAGAAGAGTAAATTTAAATTGAGCCTTAAAAACACACATTTTCAAATAATCCTATCCCCATGCGATCGACGGTGTCGAGGCTTCATACTAAATATGTATATTTTATAATTACGTGTAACTTGGAGCATTTTTTACGGCATCCTCGGCATGATTAATTCATAAAAACGGCGTATTATAAATCATCCAATTTATTATAATATCAAATGTAATGTAATATTTGTCACCTACATAGTTGTTATTATTTAATAACATAAGTGTACATTAAAAAAAACATATGTCTTTCCCATCACAGAACATCTTCGACATCCGAAATCTTCTTTATTTCGGAATATCTCACTCTGACAATGGATCAGTGTCCTCATTTCTATGGTACCGTGGTTTTTCTTTTGTTCTGATTGTGTCAGTTCTCGTCTTAATTACATGTGCCATTATAGGTCAAACGTAGGTTTTGCGTATTCGCATTTTGCTCTTATTCAGCGTATGTTTGTTTTTCCAGAGCATTTATAAGCATCCAAGCATCCAGCCACAACGACGGCTGTCATGTGTTCTGTTCATCTGTTCATGATAAAGGATCTTGGTATCGTTTATGAAAGTAGGCTGACTTTCCATACTCACATCGAGAGAATATGTGGAGTTGCACTGAAAATGTTGGGATTTATTCTCCGAACTGGTAGAGTTTTCAAGAATCCCTATGTTTTGCGAATTTTGTACAACTCATTGGTCCGGAGCCGGCTCGAGTGTGGCTCGGTGATATGGAGTCCCCACGAGGCGAGATACTCCCTCATGTTAGAGAGGGTTCAGAAAAGATTTCTGAGATATCTCTACATGAGGGAGTTTGGTAGCTATCCGTGGCTTTATCCCACTGCATTCCTCTTGGGCATGCTGGGGACCAATAGTTTACAGATAAGAAGGGATGGGTGCACACTTACCCATTTCTTCAGACTTATCAGGGGATTCTTTGAGAACTCCGTCATCTTGGAGGCTATCCATCTTTATGTTCCGGATGGCTATCTTCGACAGCGTCAGCACAGACTGTTTTATCTCCCAGCATGCAGAACCAACCTGCCTCTGGTGATGCCGGTGGGGAGAGTAATCAAACTGCTGAACATGATCGCTTCGGAGATCGATGTCTTTCATATTCGTGAAAGTACATTCAGAAGACAAATACTCTTGACTTTGGAGAGTATTTTGTATTCCTAATGTCGAACCATCTCTCATGCGTTCCTGGTATTATATATTCCTTATGTTTTACCTGTTCTCAATAGATGCCTTAAACTATAAAAAATGTTTGTAATGTCTTTTGAGAAAATAAACTGATTTGATTTGATTTGATTTGATGTGTCAAAGATTTGAATTTAAAAATGACAATAACTTTTTGATGAACAGACTGGAAGTATTTGAAATGTCGCTCCATCGTCGAATGCTCAGAATTCCCTGGACAGACATGGTTACCAATACCGATCATTATAGTATCTTAGAAGGTAAAAATGAGTTTTTGATTCTAATAAGGGTTTAACATTAAGGGTATTAACTGTGTAAAGATCTAAAGTGATTAAATAATACAGAGTAGTTCGAACTGTGGCTCCATCACCGAATGCTCAGAATTCCCTGGACCAACATGGTTATCAATACCGAAGTCCTGAGGCGAGCTAGAGTTGGCAGGGAACTGTTATCAACTATCAAGGTTCCGAAGTTTCACATCTGGGTCATATACTGCGTGGGGAAAAGTACCACCTTCTCCAACTGATATTGGAGGGGAAAATTGAGGGACGCCGAGGGCCCGGGCTGGCTGCGAAACGTGAGGGAGTGGACCGGCATCCGAAGTGTGAAGGAGCTGTGACAGGGACAGGTTCGCTGAGGTGATCGCCAACGTTGGAGGGACCCGACAGGGCACTTGAAGAAGAATTATAATAACTTTTTAAGCTAACTAAGGCTTAATAAACAGATCAAGATAATACAAACAAAATGTGGTCTGTCCAGTTGACCTCGGCTGGCCTAAGAGGTGCCACTGGACCAGGCAATTCACCTCACTTGACTCGCGTCCGCCATTCCCAACAACGAATAACGTGTGACTATTCCCTGTGCTAATTATTGCAATTAATACGGATGAACTCGGTGAAATTCGGTGACCCATTAATTCGCCATTTGGCGGGAGTGACTAAGGCAATGACCCAACACTGGAGATATTCCACAATCAAGTACGCAGCACATGTTTAGAGTTAATTAATCAAACATCTAACATTATCAGCGGCGGCTGTTCAGAAAGGTTGCTCGGTCAATGACTTTAACGCATGGTCATTAGATTTTGAAATCGTTTCAACCGTAACATAGATTCATTTTGACAAAATACAAAATATTTTTTTCGGGGAAATGTCTGCTTTAATTTACATTAACTGTCGACCGAGGTCAGTGACTTAACAAGCAAGACTTTAAATATCTCTTTTCTCTAAAGTATTGGCGAATTAATTATTTTTATTTTTCCAATTTTTGCCAATGCTTAAGGTTAAAGCCACACCGAAGTGGTGCGCTTAGTGGTAAGCAAGGTGATATTTTTTTTTACTATAGAGTGTTTTTTTAAAGGTTTGGTTTTTAAACTAGCAACATTGTTTCTACAGACTGACAATTTGAAAGTTGACAGTTAATTTGTAGTCACTACGTTTTGCCATTTTACCATAAATATACTGACGTCAAAACAGCGCTTGCAGAATTGTGCAAATTTATTTTGAAAAACACGCTTTGGTTCGCCAAACTTATCGTGCACTATGTCCATTTTACGGTCGACATAATCGTCCATCCGAGCAAATTTTTCGGAAGACCATGGATCGTTTTCGCACCACGTACACTCTAGTGGATAATACGCATCCACAAAGACGATTTGGATTTCACGATTGCGCTTCATTCGAGCCAGCCGTAGCGCTCATATGCCCCAAATCATATTTAAACAATAATGGCATAAAATTATCTATTAAATAAAGCCAATATCATAGACATTAACATAGCATAACAAAGGAAGTACATAGATTACATTAATAGGAAAGGTGACAAAATCATAGGACGATGAAATATTCGCGTAAAATAAAATACAATTGTGATGCAAAAAGCAAAGTTATTTAATTTAACAGTTTAAATTATTTTGAAATAAAATGTTTTGATGAAAAAGTACACGCAATTTTTTTTTTTTTTTTTTTTTTTTTTTTTTTTTTTTTTTTTTTTTTTTTTTTTTTTTTTTTTTTTTTATACAACAGGTTGCTTGAACCCAATTACAGTATACAATTTTTTTTAAGCTGATATATTGATTCTCGTGACATGTGACAGGTAGCCAATCTATCGCCATTTTATTGTCACGTGAATACTACGCCAGACCAAAGACAATGTGACAATCACACTGCCATCGCCGGGAATCGAACCCAGAACCTTCGGAATGGGAATCAGAGCTCTTACCACTCTGCCACGAAGGTCGTCTATTTGAATATAAATATATTATGCATAATTCAATAACAGTGTGAACCTATAAATGCAACGTTAAAAATCGTATGGTTGTTGTGTAAAATATTCACATTAAGTATCAACCTTCATTCTGCAAGTACTAGCAAATATTTGTGCTCGTCTCGTGAACCGAGTTAAAATGACGGACAGAGGACGACACAAGTGACATTTGAAGATGCGGTCACTGTGTGTACACATGCAACCATGTTCCACAACACCGGAATTGAAAAACTGTTAATGTGACGGAACAAGTGCTGTTAATGTGTTTATATACAACAGATAATAATGACGAAAATGGTAGCGTAACAAATTAGATGAGATTTTTTGATGCATTCGTACGAAACAAAACGGTTTTATAAACTCTTTGGTAACATGAAAATAATTAATACGAATGAAAACATCTGTTTTCTAGAAGTTTTATTATATATAATGTGAATGAGATGTTACGCATGTCTGAAGCATTATCTGATGTTTGATAATGCCTAAGACAGGCAAACCATGTCGTTTTCATTTTTATTAATTATTTAATATGGAGTTTTTTCTTCTATGTTGTAAATGTTTAATGTTTCTTTTTGTACATACTTTGTATGCAAAACTCACATTTATTAAAAAAAATTAAAAAATATATCAAACTGAACTAACTAACCATCACGCCGCTTCGCCGGGGGGGGGGGGGGTTAGGCAGAGAGGATGGATCGCCACATTGATCTATCCTGACATAATTCTCGCGCCTCTTCTAAATTCACACATCGTGACATGCACGCTCGTCGATTGGTCCTACTCCGAACATGGCCGCCTTTCAGTAATTGATTAATTTGGTCATGCCATGTCTTCCTTGGCCTTCCTCGACTTCTTTTCCCATTCACACTACTTGCATATATCTTTTTAACCATTCTTCCCTCATCCATTCGTTCCATAGTTAGTTAGTTAAATATCAAACTTGTTTCGGACTAACCAGCCCTTCATCAGTGATATTATATAAATATTTAAAATATTAAAAAAATGTTTACAAATGTGGTCAGTTTTGACAGATGTTATAGTTTTCTACATCATTGTTCAAGAAATAATAAATAACATAAATATAATATTTCTTTGTTTTTTTAGCACATTTAGAAACATATATATTTATATGAAATATTTATTGAATTAATATCCACAAGGTGCAAAGGATAACGTTGGCAGAAGGCTAATCTCCTGGCTCCACAGTAGAAGAGACTGGACTGGCTTTAAATCGTTAAGGAGCCCTAGTAGTGATGCCAGGAACAGAAAAGCCTACTCGCAAGTGATATTAAAGTCGGGGGGACCCGACATGACACTGAAAGAAGGACTAGAAAAAGTTATCTGGTCCTATCATTGCTCCTTTAGTTTGGTCCATTTACAATTAGATTAAATTATCTTATAAAATGTTTAAATTATGATATTGAAGTATTATAGTTATTCGGCCAAAACTATGGATTCAATTTACTTATTAACAAAGAACACGTGGTTCTAAGGCATATAGAAACCTGAAATTATTGTCCTTTTTGATGGCTTCAAGACCAAAAACGAACATAGAAAGATATCTTTATTGCCATACTCGTTACCATATATCAGCATTTATGTTTACAGGCGAATTGACTGTTAAATAATATAATAGTTTCTTTAAAGCCTATCAAATTGACAATGAGACATTTATGAAGTTATGTGTAACTTCAGTAACCAAAATTCAAGTGCTTCATCTCTGAATAAGATTTTAAAAAATCATTCGACACACACGAATAAAACATTGATCCCAGAAGTTGAAACACGTGATATTTTTTAAACATAGGTACTTAATTTTCTTAGCAGAACGCCAGCTTAGAAGACACAAAATACATTACATAATTTATCATGGGCTCCATATTAAAACTAGGTAACTAGATTTTTTTATTTATTTAATTACATCAATATATTGCTCATTATCATGCAAGATCCAAGTCCAAGTCCAAGTGAAATAAAATAATGCAAATCTGAATTATTTATTGTTTCTTGAAAAATTATCTAAAACTCCAAATAAATAACTAATATGAATGAAAACGTTAGTGTTCTAGGAGTTTTATTATATTTTTGATAGAATTTCGTATTTCGCTTTTATAAGGCTTTACCGAACCATTTGATAATGTCTTAAAATAGTAAAACATGTCATTCCATTAAAAAAAAAAAAAAACTCCCAGAAGACAGACGTTTTCATTTATTGACGACCTTCGTGGCCGAGTGGTGAGTGCTTTGACTGCCACACCGTAGTGTGATTGTCACACTATCTTTGGTCTGGTGTAGAATTCACTTGACAATAAAATGACGATAGATTAGCTACCTATCACATGTCACGAGAGTCAATATGATTGCTCTATACCCGTTACATCGATTTGGCTCGCGCAGTAATGATGTAAAGAGCGATTCAACAAAAAAAAAATAATAATAATAAATTAAATATCTGAACTTATCTTTTTGCATTAATATTTTTGGGTTAACCCAAAGCTATTTTATAAGATATTTATTGTTTCTCGAACAATGATGTAAAACTCCGTATTAAAGTATTTATATGTATAAAAAAAACGATAGTTTTCAAGGAGTTTTATTATAATATTTATTAAAACTGTTAATTCAAAAACTTTGTTTTATATCACAAAGTTTTTGAATTAACAGTTTTAACATGTTAAAATATCATAGTGTTTCGGCCAAAACAATGGACTATAATATTTATGTATGATATGTTTCGCGCTTCTAAAGTATTATCATTTAATAATGATGACATTTTTTCTTTTCTCATTATAGTTCTTGTGATAACAACAAATACTACAACAACAAAACGTCACACCGTTATGGAACAGATAGAAAGATATGGTGGTAATCTAGGGGATAAAACGCTAGCCTCCTGATACATAAGACGTGGGTTAAAGCCTAAACTCTCTAGCCATTTCTTCATTTTTTCAATCTAGCGCGACTTTTATCCATTTTCTTTCTCAGACTCTAATTATGTCGTCAGTCAATCTTTTCTAGGGTCGACCAATGATTCCTTTATTTTCCCATAACAAGACTGCATACCCATTGGAGATTGTATAATACATTATTTTCGGTTTCATTGTAACGCCATTTCGCTAATGGTCACCAAATGGTTCATTTTCCGAACCATTGTTTGACATCGAAAACAAAAGGGTTATTTTCTCAGAATTAAGAATATTGGGTTGCCTAGTTACAGTATTGAGCCCACGATATGAGACAATCTATACGGCTTATGATTTAGCTATGCTTGTGTGTGTTGATCGTGGCCCGAGCTTCTGGTGTTACGTTCCGCCGTTTTTTTTCCGGCCAATTAAAATTGCTAGCCGGATTTAATACACTCAATATTCAGATTAGTAGGAATGTTGACAGTCGCAGGGGACAAACAAAAGGAAGAGAGAATCCATCTTGCGGCTGTGAGCCCGCTAATGGTATGCCGACCAAATAATGATACACGAAACCGATGCTGCATTTGTGAGGATAACTACATTCCAATAAGATTTCTGTATTAGACCACAAGTTCTCTTTTTTTGTAAATTATCTTATTTAATAATTAATACGAATGAAAATAATTAATACGAATGAAAATAATTAATATAAATGAAAACGTCTGTCTTCTAGGAGTTTTATTAAGTTTTATATGGAATGACATGTTTCGCCCTTCTAAGGCATTATCAAATGTGATTTTTAAATGGTATTATCAAATGACATTTGATAATACCTTAGAATGACAAAACATGCCGTCGAGAATATAATGAAACTCCTAGAAGAAGACGTTTTCATTTACATAAATTATTTAATATGGAGTTTTACATCACTGTTCAATAAACAATAAATACAATAAAAATAAATTAATATAAATGATAACGTTTGTTTTCTATATTTAATGTGATATCATATATCACATATCTAAGGCATTATCAAATCAAATCAAATCAGTTTATTTCATCAACAGACATAACAAAATAAATTTTTAAGGCATCTATTGAGAACAGGTAAAATAATATATTGTGTATAGTATACTACCAGAAACGCATGAGAGATGGTTCGACATTAGGAAGACAAGATACTCTCCAGAATTAAGAGTATTTGCCTTCTGAACGTACTTTCACTAATATGAAGACGTTTTGAACGTCGTTCTTCAAAATATAAATGAAGCGAAAATCAAAATCGTTGTTGTTTATATATACGAGCTATGTTGTTTATATACAACAACAAAAACAACACGATTGATTTTCGCTATTTTTGATAATACCTTAGGCAGGCGAAACATGTCATTCGCATAAAATATAATAAAACTTCTAGAAAACAGAAGTTTTCATTCGTATTCATTATTTAATATGGAGTTTTACACAGCATTAGCTCATATCCCTTCATACCTTAGACATTCTACAATCTTTGATAAACAAAATAACCAGATTTTTTTGAAATATGTAACGAAAATGTCTATTCTGATAATGGGTTACATTTGATAATACCTTCAGAATAATAATAATAATTATTATTAATATTTTGTTGAATCGCTCTTTACATCATGACAGCATGAGCCAAATCGATGTAAAGGATATTATTATAGCAATCATAGTGATTCTCGTGACATGTGATAGGTAGCTAATCTATCGCCATTTTATTGTCACGTGAATTCTACACCAGACCATAGACAGTGTGACAATCACACTGCCCTCGCCGGGAATCGAACCCGGAACCTTCGGGGTGGAAGTCAATGCACTGGGCCACGAAGGTCGTCGTAAAGTGTGAACCTTCGAAACATGTCGTCATAAAAATTCGTCAAATTTATGAGTAGATAAAAGAAAGAAGACAATGATTATTTGTGTTTTAAATTATAAATACGTGTAAATATGTACGATTATAAGAACGGTAGGTACCCGGTCGTGGTACGGTACCCGCTTACCTAGGACACAAACATACAAATTTCCATTGGGCAGTCGAACCGGGCATGTTGGCGGCCCTGGACGGTGCACGGAATCTGCCATTTGCGGGTTATTATGAATTTATTGGGCCCGAAATAAGGCACGCGAGTATCCTTTTGTGGGAGGGAAATAAAACAAGACGCGAGCGTAACACGGTTGGCGGCCATTTTCCGAAAAGCAATAAAGACTCAACACGGGCGCCGGCCACGAGCGCTCGCAATGCGAACGACCCGAACAAAAAGCTTAACTTTTAATCACAGCATTACTATCAACCGGACAGAATTAAACTCATCTTTTTACAAACGCATCTGTATACTTGACCGCGAGTCGACTCATTTAGGATCAGTATATTAAGCCTTGGCTAGACGCTGACAAGAAAATAAAGCCGTGTGCCACTTTGTTGAAAGATTTTCCTTTTTTTACGCCTGGTCAGTTTTCTTTTTTTTATGATCGTGTCCTTTGGACATTGTGGTGCGGATTTGCCTCCCAGATCTCGAACAGTGAGGACCATAACTCGCTAGACCACTAGCCGGTTTAGTTGTGAAGTAGCAGGAGAGGGGGGGAGGGTACACGACCGTACAAGACGGTTGAATTGGGTTCCGTAATATTTTTGAATTTAGAATAAATTCAAAAACATATTCGAATGAAACAGCCTTTGACCACAAGGAAGTTCTAGTACAACAAAGTAAATTAGTACTTCACAATTTGAAACTTTGTTTCACCCACACGATTTATATGTTCTTTTGCTAACCGATTTCGTCACTAACTGTTCTTCCTTTAGTTTATTACCATAAAATAATTGTCATTTGAAAATTGCATCACATTAAAAGTTTCAGTTGAGTTCGACAGTCCCAATTGGCATTACCAGAGGCAGGTTCTGCTAGTCGGACGCACGGTGATATAATCATGATGAAAAATGTCGATTTCCGAAGCGATCATTTTCAGCAGTTTGATTGCTTTCCCCACCGGCATTACCAGAGATAGGTAGGTTCTGCATATTGAGAGATAAAACAGTCTGTGTTGATACCCTCCAAAATGGTAGAGCTCTCTATGAAATTTTATAATAAGTCTGAAGGAATAGGTAAGTAGGAACCCGTCCCTCTTTATTTGCAGCCTATGTATGATGGTGAAAACAGGAAGCGAGGCAGACCTAGATCCACCTGGAGAAGAGCAGCAGGATGAGGTTAACCTCGTTCTGCACGGATCAGCAGTAGGCTTAAGTTGCTGCTGCTCACTGCTGCTTCAAAGCAGCATACCTCACTTCGGATGATGTAAAGGACCAGGCGTGCAATATAATCGAGTGGAAAAGGTTCTTTAAGGCCTTATACACCACGGAGGTATAACAGGACAAAGAAGAAGAAGATGTATTATATGGTATCTGTAATATAACGACCAGCATGGAAGTAACTTATGTATGTAACTGGCAAAAGAAGGATGAAAATATAATAAATACAGTAGAAATGAGATCTCTTGGACGAAATTGTGATAAAATATGTACCTATATGAAAGAGTGTCAAATGCAAATATAAGAAGTGAATTTAGTGCGAATGAATGAGTTGTGAAAAAAATGATGAAAGGATCATTAGATGGCAAAAAAGTAGGATGACAAAAAAAAAGGATGATGAAAAAAAACAATCAATTAGTAAAAGTGATGGCAGTGTGATTGTCACATTGTCTTTGGTCAGTTGTAGAATTCACGTGACAATAAAATGGCGATAGATTGGCTACCTATCACATGTCATGTGAATCATCAATTTAATAGCTAAAAAATAATGTGTATACAGTAATTGGGTTTAAGCGACCTGTTGTATACAAGAGAAAAAAAAAAGTCGGGCATGTGAGGAGTCGGAGAAATCGACGTGGGTGCATAACACCATCTATGAATGTTGAGGAAACGAGATATGTATGTTAGGATAACAGTTTGGAGGTATATTCTTTCTGCCTACTCCTACGGAGAGACGGCGTGATGGTTATGATAGTCAGTTTACACCCACTTACGCGGGCGTACATGGATAAATACGGAAAAATACTCAAACACTTTGTTGTTATTGAATAAGTTAACATGATTATTTTATGAACTTTTTCTGGCGGTCCGGAATGCCGCACTCTCCTACGTTCATTGGAAAACGTTCGCAAGAGGCATAAATTCAAACGACCTTCTCGCGTTTTTTAACATACAACATACAGCAAACGAGGCACTACCAAAAAAGTTGGGGATTTATTGATAAATAATGATTATAATAATAACTAACTAACCATCACGCCATTTCTCCAGAGGGGTAGGCAGAGAGGATGGATCGCCACAATGCTCTGTCCTGGCATACCTCTCGGGATTCCTCTACATTCATACATCGAACCATGCACGCACGTCGATTATTCCGACTTCGATTATTATTGATTAATTTGGTCATGCCATGTTTTCCTTATTTTCCTTTGTGTACAACTTTTTAACCATTCTACTCTCATCCATTCGTTCCATATGTCCAAACCATCTAAATAATGATAATAATAATAAATTAAGAAAGAATGGTAAAAAAAAAACTAGACATAGATAAAAACCGGGGAAACCTTGGCACGATAAAATAAATCAAATATTGAATGTTGGCCACGTGAGGAGTCGGAAAAATCGATATGCGTGAGGAATCGAGAGAAGTCGTAAGGAAAGAAAAGTGTGGCAGTCCGTATCTGTCTCTCCGAAGGGTTAGGCAGCAAAAAATGCACCCCACACTGTTCTTTCCTGTCATGCTTCACTCGCTTCCTCAACATTCATATGCATGCACTTAGATTTCTCCGACTCCTCACGTGACCGACATTCAATATTTGATTGATTTGAACATGCCAAGTTTTCATCAGCTTTCCTCTATTTTTAGCTCCGTTTACGTCGTTTACATATAAATTTCGCCATTTTGTCTTCGCCCACTCTTTCCATGCGTCAAAACCATCTTAAAGACCCTTTCATTATCACTTTCATTCGTACCGCATTCACTTTTTATATTAAAAATATTCTTGGTAAAAGCGCAACACCGAAGGTCCCGAGTTAGATTCCTGGCGAAGGCAGTTTGATTGTCCTGCAGTCTTGTTGCATGCGTCCTAAATAAAATTAAGAAAGGGTCACTAAGATAGTTTGGACATATGGAACGAATGGATGAGGGAAGAATGGTTAAAAATATAAAATATATAGCTATAAATAGTGTGAATGGAAAAAAATAGTTGAGGGAGGCGAAGGAAGACACGGCATTTCCAAATTAATCTATTACTGAAAGGCGGCCATGTTCGAAGTAGGAACAATCAACGAGCATACGTGTCATGGTGCGTGAATGTAGAAGCACATCTGTATATAACAGGTTATTTGAACACAATTACTGCATACAGATTTTGAGCTATTGAATCTCATGACATGTGATAGGTAGCAAATCTATCGGCAATTTTGTTGTTTTGATTAATTTGGCCGTGTCATCATGCCATGCTTTCCTCGACTTGTGTATATATTTTTTACCATTTTTCCCTTATCCATTCGTACCATATGTCCAAACCATATTAGTGACCCTTTCTTAATTTCGTTTACCACTCATTCATCCGCCTTGTCTATATTTGTTATTTTATTAATATTTTTTACGATATACTCGTATATCCACGATTCCTTGGATAGTGCCTCCGTCCAGAAATTATACCCAAAACACAATGTGTGAAATTACGCAAGTATCGCCTGCCAAACAATAAATTAACCGAAAAAGTTAACCCTACATTGTTGAATATAATCAAACAAAAAAATTGTTTTTAAATTTATCGTGCAATCCCGACCGATTTCGGCAGCTTCCCGCCATTATGTTTGGCGATGATTATTAAATTGTTGCTTTTGTCATTGATCAACGTTTAGGAGAACATTACAGTCTCCATCTTCAGAGTGGTTGGCATTTATAAGAGCTGAAACTATCGCCCAAACGGAGTCGAAGAGAGCAAACACACTAGATGTCAAGAATTGTGTTATGAATTGACACATTAATTCATATTTTGAGTACCTCTGCATTTACAGTATTCCGTTAAAAAAATCTAATTTAATATCTCGGTACAAAAGGTCCCAGAAGCGTTTTTTTGTGAAATTGAGTTAAATATACCATCAGTATTATTTGTGCACACTTTATGTTTTGACAAAACGTTAGAGCTGTCAATTTTTTTTACATTTCTTTTAATGTAATTTAATATGTACAATTGCATTCAACCCCTATTTTTTTTAAATATACATATATATTTTTTTTTTTAAATTTAGTTAGTTATATCTTGTAGATAACGTTATGCTACGTAAACTGACATTTGAAATAAACAATTTTGAACAAAAATACCATTTTTATAAATAATCAAAATAATGTAAAAATCTTATTTTTTCTCTCCTGTAAAATTCATAAAAAAGCAGTTGTGACCTTTTGGCAAATAGGTACCGATCTATAATATGTTTTCATGTGTCTATGATTCATTTGAGCCATAGATACAATACATCAACATGTTTTACGAAAGCTAACAGAATATTTGAAAGATTCCATTAGATAAAACGTTAACCTTGCGTTAGCGGTACCTACCTAATCTGTTATTTTTCTTATTGACTTACATAGTACATGGGTAGGTACGTGTCGTATTTTATTATCTGCGAACACTCCTGATAAATGCCAAATATCATTGCTGGCTGAATATATTTTTATCGTAGACAAATTGAAACTTAAATATTGATATTTTTTATCAATTTTTTTTCGATACAAGTAGAATATATTATGTGTTGAGATAAACGCATTTAGGGCGATGGTGGGTTTTATTTATTTTGTAAGTATGTGGAAGTATAATATATTATATCTATATATATTTATATCTTAAATTAAATATATAACAGGTTAAACGCTAAATATTTACCCTACACATAGAATGATGTAACACTACGCATTAAAAAATTAAAATAATATATTTACGTAAATATACGCTTTCATATGAGATCAGATCTATACGACATCAGATGAGAGTAATGATGTCAGGAGTTCCACTAAAGAACAAAATACGGGAGCAAAATAACATAGGACGGTCGGTCTAAGAGCGAGGTCGACAGCCATATACATCAGGCTAGGCTTGCATTTAATAAAAGGTCGAAAATAATAGAATCGAATATTATAGACCTAAAACTGAGAATACTCCTCATCAAGAACTATGTATGGAGTATCTTGATGTACGGCTGCGAGACATGGTGCCTATCCGAAAAAGATAAACGGAGACTAGAGGCTTTTGAGATGTGGTCCTATAGAAGACTATTAGGAATTTCCTGGAGAGACCACACACAAATGAGGAGGTTCTCCAAAGAATCGAAGGAGGAAGGCACATGCTCAGGACCTTGTCCGAAAGGCGTGCAAGGTGGCGCTGGCATCGACAGACCGGTCTGACCAGTCTGTCGATGCCAGCGAGCCTGGCGAAACCGGTCGCTGTCGAAATAAATACAAAAGTGGAAGTAGTTAAAAGCATCGTTTTATTTAATTCTTATAATAAAGCTTCTAGAAAACCGATGTTTTAATTTGTAACTAACTAACAGGCCATGGATGGACCGACATACTGCTCTGGCCTGATACACCACTGTAGATTCCTCTACATCCATACATCGTAACATGCACACTCGTCGATTTTTCTGACTTCGAATGTGACCGCATTTTATTGGAGTATTTGATTTATTTGGTCATGCCATGCTTTCTACGGCTTCATTCGTGTAAATCATTTAATATGAAATAAAAACACTGTCTATCAATGACGTATTTGATATATTTTGTTCTTCCGAGTTCAATTTTCATTTTCTGGATGGTGAGCCATAGTAATAGTGTAACTCGGAATGAGGCAATAATTATTGCGATGATTATATTATATTATAACGAATCCTAATTATCATAAAAATAAATGTTGTTTTTGATGCTCACTCAGTTGGCATTATGGTCAAGGCGTGCCAACTATTCGCCGTGCCGTTCGTCCAAGCGATCACAATTGAAACTAGTGCTGGAAAAATCGAATCGTTAAAAAAACGTTTATTTAAATTTATATTTCGAATGACTCTAAACAACAAGAGAATCTGATTTATAAACAAATGAATAATTAATAAAATAATGTGTTTCTAAATAATTTCAATGCCTTACTAAGCATTTTCTTCCTCTGTGTGGAATAATAAAAGCCGGGTTAATGGAAGTTAAGTAAATTCACAAAAAATTCGTTATGGAATTCCATAGTTTATATGCCTTAAATTTGTCAAAATTTTTATTTATAATGATTATATACTCGTATAATTTAAAACAAAATCAATAATTTAAATTTTTGCCTTTTTAGTAAATAAAAGGAAAAAGAATTATAATGAAACCGGTCAAGGATAACTCACAAGCTATGCGCTACTTAAAATTAAAACACATTATGTTGAATGTTTAGCAAAGACTTGTATTGCGTATTAATACGATACAAAACGTGACTAAAATTTAATGACATGTTTCGCCTTGCTGAGGAACTATCAACATCAAGCGTTTATATAAAAATATGTTTAATAAAAATAAAGTCGCGCAAATAAAATATTTAAAGAAGTATGTAAGAACAGAAAGCACCTGCTTACGCGATCACGTGACAGAATGATATTTTGCGCAGCATTTAAAATAGTTCGTATTTCAAAAAAAGAACAATGATTGTCTGGCACCAACTCCGCCCGATTGAAGTTACACAATTGCATCTAAAATACCATTCCGATTATCAGATGTAACGGAACGGTGTTGAACGAATCATCGATTAATCGAAATAATCGGATTATTCCCAGCACTAGCTGAAACTATGAATGGTCCGTGACGTCACGACTGTCGCACACATGGACACCACCAATACACTCACAGCCGACACGAAAAAACACAGCCAATAATAACCGACTGGCAGTCATTAAATCTGCGAATGTATTGTACGTAATATAAGAAATTTACCTTGAATGAAGTGATTTGCTTGGTACTGTACGCCGGTTGACTGCCTGGGTATCATGACGCTCTAATATCATACAACGAATCGTAATAAGAAACGATTATTTAATACTAAAGAATGACGTCTCAGTAAGGAAATATTACATATACACATTATAGAATTCACTTAAATTTTGTGTATACGAATTCACTACATATTATTATAAAATTAATTGGATGAAAAATACTCGTATATCACTTAACGCTGTTTTTTACACTTACCAAAATTGTGCTTTAAATACAGAACACTTTTATAATTTAAAAACTGTACAAAAATCTTGTTTAAATAAATAAATTTCAATAAATGGAAAAAATAATTGATAATTTGTATTATTATTATTCTTATATTATAGAATTCCAGTGATAATGCATACATTGTATAATATTTTGAAGTAACAAGTGAAGTTATTATGTGTAACAAAATATAACCTTATATTTAATTACTGGACTTGGACTTGGATCTTCTGGCTTACAGAGGTTCAGCTCTAATAGCTATTCCTCTTACGTCTGTAGGAAACATTTTTGGAATGTGATTTGGTAGTTGTTTTATGATGGGGCTAAATGTATGGCCCGGAGTGTCCCTCCGACAGAGGGCGAGAGGGGACTTAGGGTGTATGATAAAGTCTTATATTATTTATTGTTTTTTGAACAATGATGTAAAACTTCATATTAAATAATTAATACGAATGAAAAAACTTATGTTTTTCTAGAAGTTGTATTATATTTTTTGGGGGATGACATGTTTCGCCCTTCTAACATTTGATAATGCCTTAGAAGGGCGAAACATGTCATCCCCCAAAAAATATAATAAAACTTCTAGAAAAACATAAGTTTTTTCATTCGTATTAATTATTCTTACGTTATTGTCAAGGAATGGAAGACCAGTTAGGGTTGGAATTGTATTTATAAAAAAGTTGTTCCCGAGGGGAAGATAAGAGGAGCAGTGCCTGGATGGAGTTGTGGTAGGAGATAGCATCCTGCGTGAGACCACTTTGTTTGGCGGAGTACGTAGTGGGCTCTCGGGGAGGATTTTTTTACTTTCCGCATTGATTGCGTGAGGGGTAAAGGATTGAATGATGGTGGATAACTAGGTGGTAAAGGGTCAATATTGATAAGAAAGATGGTAATAATTTAGGTCGTGGTCTGGAAATGAAAGAGATAATGTTGGAGTAGTGCAAGGAATAATAGAGCTGGAGTCGCAGTATTCTGGCAAATTACTGAAAACCTCTGTTTTCTAGCAGATTTATTATATTTTATGGGAATGAAATGTTTCTTCTTTCTTAGGTATTATCAAATGTTGCTATACCTTCCCAAGGCGAAACATATCTTTCTTATAAAATACAATAAAACTTCTAGAAAACTTCTAGAGGTTTTCATTCGTACATACATTACTTACAATTTTCAAGACACAATCTATATTTTTTTGTTTACAAATAATAAAGATCATTAAGTGTTACAAGAAAATTACTTAAATTGATGTAATAAAAATTATGTGAATAGAAACAGGATAAAAAAAACGACAAGAGTAGTGAATTATTGTACAAAACGTATAAAGCGTTATCGGAAAATTAATTTAATAGCCATTAAGGAATTTGGCTGATAAAAAAGAATGTTACACAATTATCATCCGAACATTGGACCACCTACGAAAAAGGTATAATCTCTATTTTAAGTATTTATGTAGATTTAATGGCCAAATCAAAATGTATTATTTTGTAAAAACTTTACATTTTCGAAAAAAATCCTATCGCAAGCATTACTTGGTAATTGACCTGATTTAGTGAATGTTATGTCGAAACATAACATAAACATTGTAATAAAATGGAAAAACAATAACTTTAAGTTAATTTCTTACAAATTATTTTGTAGTAGAAATATGAATAAATAAATAGGCAAAAATAATAGCATTGTTAATCAAAATCTTGTTTTTTGTCACTTGTAAGAATTAATTTAAAAAGTACTAAGTGTATAAAAAGTCAAAAAAGAGTTTTTGATGCCAATTGGTCTAAAACATAAAGGCCAATTACTGTGCAAAATGATTGAATAATATAGTGTAGTTCAAACTTCACCCTAAAGATACCACCCGTGGTAGATGACATATTTTCTTTGATTTATGTTTAAACCACTTGACAATGTTTAACAAATCAAACATATGCCACATTCACAAGTCATGCATTTTTATGTTATGTTTGACTAATTAATCAAAATTAAAAATTTATCATTCCATTTTTTTTTAATGAAAAACCGTACTGGAGAGATCTCGTAGATATGATGGGCAATGCAAAAATTCCCCATGTGCTTTCTTACAATAAATGGAAAGATAGGTGGTCTTCCACTTTCCAAGGGGATCACCATTCAAGAACCAATCAATGGTATTAGAATAAGAAGTTTTACACCGCACTCTCGATGATGAAGGTATAAAATCTTCGAAACATGCTAAGAAAAAAAAATAATCATGTTTTTTTTTCAAGTGCCCTGTCGGGTCCCCCCAACGTTGGCGATCACCTCGGCGAACCTGTCCCTGAACAGCTCCTCCACACTTCGGATGCCGGTCCACTCCCTCACGTTTCGCAGCCAGGACATCTGTCTCCTACCAGACCGTCGGCGTCCCTCAATTTTCCCCTCCAATATCAGTTGGAGAAGGTGGTACTTTTCCCCACGCAGTATATGACCCAGATGTGAAATTTTCCAAACCTTGATAGTTGATAACATTGCCCTGTCAACTCTAGCTCGCCTTAGTACTTCAGTATTGGTTACCATGTCTGTCCAGGGAATTCTAAGCATTCGGCGATAGAACCACATTTCAAATGCTTCCAGTCTGTTCATTGAGTTGAATTGTTTTAATTCACAAAAAAAAAACATTATTGAATTCTACGGCCTTATGTTTAATTAAGATGAGTTAATGCCTGTTTAACAAATTTTCTTTCGATGTATTTTCACGCGAGGAGTCGGATAAATCGACGCACGTGCATGACACGATGTATGAATGTTGAGGAAGAGAAGAGAAGTATGTCAGGAAAGAAAAGTGTTTCAGTCAATTCTTTGTGCCTAGCCCTTCGAAGAGAGACAGTGTCATGATTAGTTAGTTAGTTAAGTTTAACAAAAAAAAAAAAAAATTGCAAAACAGGTAATCAGATAACTGATGTTAATTTTAATCATAATCATTATTTGAAATTATAATAGTTATATTTTACTCGTACTAATGATTAAAAAATGAATATTTATTTTAGAATAATTGCGTCAGATGAGTCGTACTGACATTCTGTAGAATCTTGACAAACAAAAGACAGACGCCTTCAACACACGCGACCGATTTCGGAGCAGAGTACACACATCAATCAGTAGCGACGTATTGCTAAAACAGTTCACTTTGATTAGCAATTCATTCATGACTGCCACTTAAAATAAACAATGAAGACTACAAAAGTCGCGCGCTGTTCGAATTTCGAAAACAACTTTTTATTCCCGATGACTGCAATCTGCACTCGCAATTTTCATGTTTAACTATTCCCTTACCGTATTAAAAAAAGAACATGCGCGTTTCTGTCTTCATGTGAGACTTTTTAATGTAATAATATTGCAATAGCAAAAAAATGTTAAAAGACATCGGGATTACAGAAGGATTGAATACAGTACTTCTGTCTTTCTAACGCTCCGAATATTATATTAGCAAGAGTGCGATGTAAATAGTTAAACTGCGCGTCGCTTCCTTTTCAATAATTGTCTTTCTCGCTCTCGCGAATACATGTAGATTTAGCGAGAGTGAGACGTATACGTCACGTGCGAAGCGTTTAAAAGTGTAAATGATGTATTCCTTTTTTATAAAATATTTTTATTAAATAATAGAAAATACTCCATTCCCACACTGATGTTGCATACGATTCTTATGATAGCTGGGAGTCAACTTCAAGAGAGACCGGCCTAACAATAGGAATAGACCAATTGTCTAAAAGGAGAAGAAGACTTACTATGTGTCCAAAAAATATTTTATTTAACCACCCTACGTATTTGAACGTACGTGATACATTCAGTGTGACTGTACCATTCTGCGCTAACCCGTATCACGTACGCGCTTGAGAAAAAGTAATGTACCTAAAATGTACAAACTGTTAAGGATACGCGCGTGTGCCAACAACACTTGAGTACAATTCTTCACAAGTATGACAGTTTTACAAGAGGCAGGCGAAGTGCGCGGTCGAGTTTTTGACGTTTCGTAATTTAAAAAAAATAAAATTAATATATAATTAAATTTCATTAATAAAAAACCTGCTTTTTTGCACGTTTCTCGGAAAATAACCCAAAGGTAGGGCGGATAAAAGTGTACATGATGTATTATTTTTTAATAAAAAAAAAGAAGAGCCAATACTCCATTTCCACACGTGATGATGCATGCGAATATTATTTGCTAACGTCTCCCTGGAAAATTACCAAAATGGAGGGATAGCTGGGAGTCAACTTCAAGAGAGACCGGTTAAAAAATAGGAACAGACCAATGCTCTAAAATGAAAAGAAGAAGAAGAATTATGTGTCCAAAAAGTATTTTATATAAGTGAGAAATACCGAGATGTTAATAGTTATTATACGGTAAGGGGTTTTTGCGAGTTTTTCGCAGCAATTGTTGCGCTATTACCATAAACCATTTCGATGAGCACGCAAGGTTATTCAATAGTTTATTCAATGGAATAGCTCGTGCGGTGTGAGACAACACATTATTGCCAACTACAATAAGTAGAAAAACTATCCGCTGCATTATCTGGCGATTGACCAAGCACTTACGTAACGCCAGAGCACACCGCCACGTTTGATTCAACGTTACCAACAACACGATATTATGATTGAAATCTTATTCAAATGTACGTACATAGATTGTCAAAACAATAAAATGCAAGCGTATATAGGTGCGTGGATAGAAACAAAATAAAGGTATCTCTACATGAGGGAGTATGGTAGTTATCCGTGGCTCTATCCCACGGCATTTCTTCTGGGAATGCTCGGAACCAATTCTTTACAGCTTCGAAGAGATGGACATCTAATAACCCATTTCTTCAGATTAATTAGGTAACTCGGCCGTACTGGAGGATGTTGGTCTTTTTGTCCCCGATAGATATCTCCGACAGCGACAGCACAGATTGTTTTACCTACCGGCCGCCAGAACCAATCTGCCTCTGGTGACACCGGTGGGAAGAGCAATTAGTCTGCTGAACGCGGTCTCCTCGGAGATCGACGTCTTTCATGTTAGTGAAGGTACGTTCAGGGGGCAAATACTATTGACTTTAGAAAGTATCTTGTCTTCCTAATGTCGAACCATCTCTAATGCGTTCCTGGTACTTTGTTGTATTTTTATAATATTTTACCTGTACTTAATAGATGCCTTAAACATTTTCCTGTTTGTAATGTCTATCGAGTTAATAAACTGATTTGATTTGATAATGAAATATTTTAAAGTATTTTTTCGCTCTCTTTCTCCCTGTCGTATTACAAATATTATCGTACTCTTTCTTTAACTGAAGCATAACGCTTCACTTTTTGTTAACACTCAATTTCACTCCCATCTAATTTGTGTAGCGCAGGCTATAAATATGAAAATCAATGGCACTACGAGAAGATGAAGAAGAAAATAAACTAGTAAAAGTGTTTTAATATTACTTTTAGTCACAATTTAAGTGCTTCATACGCAGTGGTGCTACTCCTGTAGAAGCCCAGAAGCCCGGCTTGCGTAAGAAATTTTGAATCAAAACCCTCAAATCTAAGTAATCGTGCCCCCGCATAAACCAACAACCCACCAAATCACCTTCCAACAATGTTCCCATCAGACGTAACAGCTGAACCTCTGTAAGCCAGAAGAGGTTTTGATTCAAAATTTCTTAGACAAGCCGGGCTTCTGGGCTTCTATGGGAGTACCGCCACTGTTCATACGAAAATATAAAAAACTTCTAATAACGAATATTTCACGTTTATTCCGCTTTTACAAATAGTTCGGGCCTGCATAGCGTAGAATATTAAAATTCGTGTATTGTTCCAAGTTCTTCATAGTGCCGAAGACCACGTCCTGAGATCGTTAATCAGCGAATTGAATGAAATAGGAACATTCGTATGCAGCGTTGTGCCAGTAGACAAATACGTTTGATGCCTGTAGCCCATAAAAGGTAAGCAATTCTCTAATAGGCAAGAAGAACCAATGCCAAAAACGAGATGAATGCAAAATGATCAAACCTTAAAATATGGTTGACTAAAAACAAGCCTATAATAAGATGAGAAGTGATGGCAACATTAATTTGAAATTTAAATAGAAAATGGTCGAATGCTACTATGTTTCCAAGGCTCTGGGTTTTGTATGATAATAAAATAAATAATAAATATCGTAAGTCCTGATTAGTGGCTATTCCTCCTACGTCTGATGGGAACATTGTTGGAAGGTGATTTGGTGGGTTGTTGGTTTATGCGGGGACATGATTACTTAGATTTGAGGGTTTTGATTCAAAATTTCTTACGCAAGCCGGGCTTCTGGGCTTCTATGGTAGTACCGTTTATTTATTCGTTTTTATGGCTACCAAGTTTATATTGTGCAGTGCTTAAGATATTTATGAAGATAAATTCGCTTTCACTGACAAATTTGTACGTTAAGTGTTAAATCATATTATAAAGACGTACCTAAAAAGTTATGTATTTAAGTGTTTTATCATTTTCGTTATAAAGAAAGGCCAAAGAAGAATGACAATATATTCTCCTTTATAATATTGTATTTAATAGACAATGTTTCCAGCGATACCAAACTATCGCATATCCCGTGTCGTGACAAGGTGACGAGATAGGATATGGATAGCTTGATGTAATGCACACCCCGCATTTGTGGACAAGTTGTGTGGTCCACTTTGAAAAAGATAAAACTAAAAGGGCCGATTTCATACATACACATCCGGAGTATTTGACCATTATAGATATACTCGTACGTAATATCGTCACCTGAGAATAAGAAGGTTCCAACTGACAAAAGTAAAAAGCTGAGAAAAATGAAGTCAAAGTTTTGTTGGTTTCGGGTGTGTATCTTGGAATAAAGGGGTTTTATTCCAATTTCCAGAGATTCTTTTATCGAGAAACGTGTAAATTTTGTCTGGCAACAGTTGGAAAAATAAAGTTCTAAGTTTAAATGAATCCTTCTTCAGTGAATCGTGTGTTTTGAATGATCAGATGGAACTTGATTATTTTCGTAACATCAAAATGACGATACTATTACATGTTTTTTTTAATTGTACGTATAGATAAGGTTAGTAAGAACCCTTTTCACGAAAAAAAGCCAAATATTTAATATGTTTGTGTGTAAGATTCTACATATACGCTACAGAGTCAGCACAGACTGTTTTATCTCAAAACATGCAGAACCAACTTGCCCCTGGTGATGCTGGTGGGGAGAGCAATCAAACTGCAGAACATGATCGCTTCGGAGATCGACGGCTTTCGTATTAGTGAAAGTATGTTCAGAAGACAAATACTCTTGACTTAAGAGAGTATCTTGACCATAAGGGGTACTCCAAAATGTATCTATAAATATTTATAAAAAAATATGTTTTAGACGATAAGACGCATCGGACCGTAAGACGCACCCCAAAATTTATCTATAAATATTTAGAAAAAAATATGTTTTAGATGATAAAACGCATCGGACCATAAGACGCTCCCCAAAATGTATCTATAAATTTTTAGAAAAAAATATGTTTTGGACGAAAAACACATCGGACCATAAGATGCACCCCAAAATGCATCTATAATTTTTTAGAAAAAAACATGTTTTGGACGATAAGACGCATCGGACCATAAGACGCACCCAAAAATTTATCGATCATTTTTTAGAAAAAAATATGTTTTGGACGATAAGACTCATCAGAACATAAGACGCACCCCAAAATTTGTATATAATTTTTTAGAAAAAAAAATTGTTTTGGACGATAAGACGCATCGGACCATAAGACGCACTGTAAAATGTATCTATCAATTTTTAGAAAAAAAAATAAGGGTTTGGACGATAAGACGCATTCCAAAATTCATCTATAATTTTTAGAAAAAAATACCTTTTAGAAGTTAAAGACACATCGGACCTTATGGTCTTATGACGCACTACAATTTTTGGTTGAATTTTAAAATAAAAAAGTGTTTACGAGTATTATGGTCCGAAAAATATACGAGTACTAGGTAAAGCGCCCTTGAAGTGAATCTCTCACGGAAATTTTGCTAAAAAATAATCAACATCATCATCAAGTTCCTAAATAAATCAGAAGAAGAAGAAGAGGATCTCTGAGCTTGTAAAATAGAGAAGAAAAAAACCTGCCATGGAAACCAGAGGTAGAGTCTTTATTTTCGTATATCAAAAGTTTTCCTTTGATCAGACAACACATGTAAAAACTAAACACATCCCGGATGGCTGTCTTATGTAAGATTTATCGCGTATCGAAATATCTGGACTGTCCGCGGACCATTCCTAGAACCGCTTGCGTCACCGGCTCGCTCGGCTCTCTCCGCCGCGGCCCGAGGCGAAGGGGCGCGACTCGGGTCCACCCTCCGCACACTTCTAGGAAACTAACCATCTATTGTAATCATACGAGAAAAATGCATTACTCATTAGGTATCAACTATTAAATCATTATTAAGTGTTGTTATCAAAATATTAGAATATATTCACTGAAGTAAGTAGTTGAGTTCGTGTATTTAGGTAGTATGTTTACAAGAGATGGGCGAGTGGAGAGGGATATTGAAAGAAGGGTTGGGGCAGGCAACAAAGTGAATGGTGCACTTAAAGTTGTCATCGCAAACAAAATCCTATCCAAAAAAGTTAGATGGTGTTCTTCTACCGACCTTTATTGGCAAAAGAAAGATGAAAGTAGAATAAAAGCAGTAGAAATGAGATCTCTTAGACGAATGTGTGGATACTCTGTGTATGATAGAGTGTCGAATGAAAATATAAGAAGTGAATGCGGTGCGAATGATGGTGTCATGAACAAAATAATGAAAGGATCATTAAGATGGTTTGGACATACGGAAAGAATGAATGAAGAAAGAATGGTAAAAAAATGTATATGTTAATGATGTAAATGGAACCAGAAATAGAGTCGTATAGTCGGCCATGTGAGGAGTCAGAGAAATCGACGCGCGTGCATGACACGATGTATGAATGTTGAGGAAGCGAGAGAAATATGTCAGGAAAGAAAAGTGTGGCAGTCCATTCTTTCTGTCTACCCCGTCGGGGAGACGGCGTGATGGTTAGTTAGTTAGTTAGTTAGTTAAGTAAATATGGCAGTATATAAAGAAGTTCTAGTCCCAACCGTTATGTATGGATGTGAATCCGACAGACATATATGATAGAATACCGAACGTCGAAATAAGGTAGAAATGTAAGGCAGATGATTGAATCACAAGTTAAATAAAAAAAATATCCCTGAGATGGTTTGGTGGCTCTATCCCACGACATTTATTTTAGGAATGCTCGGAACCAATTCTTTAGAGCTTCGAAGAGATGGACATCTCATTACCCATTTCTTCAAATTAATCAGGGGATATTTCGAGAACTCGGCCGTGCTAGAGGGTGTTAGTCTTTTTGCCCCTGATAGATTTCTCCGACAGCGACTGCACAGATTGTTTTACCTACCGGCCACCAGAACCAATCTGCCTCTGGTGACACCGGTGGGAAGAACAAAAAACAACGCGGTCTTCTCGGAGATCGACGTCTTTCATATAATATTAGTGAAGGTACGTTCAGGAGACAAATTCTCTTGACTTTAGAAAGTATCTTGTCTTCCTAATGTCGAACCATCTCTAATGCGTTCCTGGTACTATGATGTATTTTTATAATATTTTACCTGTACTCAATAGATGCTTAAACATTTTGCTGTTTATAATGTATTTTGAGTTAATAAACTGATTTGATTTGATATATGAATCGAATGGACAAGAGAAGAATGGTTAATATGTTGTATACCAATTATGTTAATAATATGTTATAACTTAAATTGGATGATGTAATTTTTACCGAATTTAGTTTAGTTAGTTTTTAGTAATTTTATGTATTATTTTTCATTTACTTGAATGAAGTATACTCGTATTTACTGGCTCTAATAATTTCATAAATAGCGGGGTATTAATAATGAGAGACCTCTCACAATACTCCCATATTAAATCGAATAAATAATTTAAAAAATGAATTCTTTGATCTATTTACATTTTAGATACCAAGACTTGTAGGTCATTAATTTGGTGGTAGGTATTATTAGGCGATGCTAAAAATACTGATTCACAATAAAAGTGTGAACTTTTGAAATATGAGGTTTCTTTGAACGGTATTTGTAGGCGTGATTATTGATTTACTATCTGCAAAATACATCGGAACAAGATTGAATAGAGAATAGATAAAAGAAGTGAAGAATACACGAAACATAAATACTTCAACCGAGATACTAAATTCCAGCTGTTCCGCCTGTTTCTTCATTGATCAGTTTCATTTATTCTGCTATCAACAAAACGGGCCGAAATTAGGAACGCGCGAAATTTTAAATCTCGAAATATTCTTGCGCATCATAATGTAACGGTTTTTCATTCTATTCGATAATTTAAAATGTTGACTTTTAAAACGATCATAAATGCAGCACACTATAAACAAAAATATCATCTTAATCAATATGTATATAATAATTAACATAAACTACGTTTTTGTTAATAAATAAAATATTAAATATTAGCACGTGAGGGCACATGGGTGCCCCGCGGAAAGAGATCAAGAGGCAGACCGAGGAAAAGATGGGCGGATTGCGTGGTAGATGATTGGGGGGAAATGTAAGGAGCTGGGGAATGGAGAGAGATGGCCAGAGACAGAAGTCAGTGGAGGACCGTTGTGGAGGAGGCCAAGTCCCACACCGGGATGTTGCGCCAAGAAATGAATGAATGATGAACGTGAGGGATCAAAAAAATCGACGTGCGTGGATGATAAGATGTATGAATGTTGAGAAGAAGTGTGCGCAAGAACCTTATTAGAGTAGCAGAAATGCGAACCCTACGCTCGATCGCAGGCAAAACCCTCAGAGATCGGATCAGAAATGAAACGATAAGGTCTGTCTGTGGTGTTGAGGACATAGTAAGATGGGGAAGAAGCAGAAGGCGCTTTTGGAGAGACCACGTGGACCGCATGGATAATACAAGAATTTCAAAAATTGTTAAAGATAAAAACCAAGCAGAGAGAGATTACCAGGAAGGCCGCCAAAGAGATGGAGAGATGGCTGGACATCATCATCCCAGGACAGCCCACCGTCACAAACAGGTCATAGACCTAAACTAAGAGGAAGAAGAAGAAGAATGTTGAGAAGGCTGGAGAAATGTCAGGAAATAATAATTTCAAAAATCACAAACTGTATTGATTTTCAAAAAACTTTTTTTAGTATAATTGGCTCAATTTTACAACGGATTCAATAGACTGATCACGTAGCCAGAAGTTCAGATAAAAAAAACGATAAAAATACTGCTAACTTGGAGACCATGGACTGCAAAAAAAAGTGCAGAGCGACCGCAACTACGATGGAAGGATGACCTGAACCGAGACGCATAACCTGGATGCAGTCTGCAAAAGACAGAGTAACGTGGAAGCAAATGGAGAAGGCCTTTGTCCAGTAGTGGATGGGAATAGGTTGCATACGAAAAAGAAGATCAAATATACGCATTTTCTTAATTTTAAGTACGGTGGGTTTACTATTAAAATATATAAACATATCTAATAATAAATTTGTACGGCGCGCTGCGTTTAAAATAGGTTGTGTGGGAACCGAACTCTGTGATGGCTTGGGCAATCGAGAATGCTGTCGACTTATCAATCAATATTTGGACTTATGGTGCGGGCATGTCAAAAACCTTAAACATAACCCATTCAAGCCACTATGTTTTTTAATTCTAGAAATGTAATTTCTGTTTTCCCAATGTTAGGAATGATTCGATAAAATATATAGGTACTTGACAATGAAAATCTTCTTCTTCTTCTTCTACCTTGTTGTAGACCTATGTGGTCTGTTCTCCAGAGAATTGCTCCTCCTGTGAGGTAGACTCCCAGCTGTACTTCCATCTTTTAGGAGAAGGATAATCCATTGTTTTGGCGAAAACACTTTGATATTTCCACATAAATAACTGTTTAATTGAAACACTGTTATAATATTATATATTATATTTAATATCTATGAATTAAAACAAATCGTTTAATTTCATCAATAGGCATTACAAAATTAATTTTTAAGGCATCTATTGAGAACAGGTAAAATAATACATTCTATATAGTAATATTACCAGAAACCCATGACAGATGGTTTGACATTAGGAAGACAAGATACTCTCCAGAATTAAGAGTATTGGCCTTCTGAACGTACTTTAACTAATATGAAAGACGTCGATCTCCGAGGAGACCGCGTTCAGCAGATTAAGTGCTCTTCCCACCGGTGTCACCAGAGGCAGGTTGGTTCTGGCGGCCGGTAGGTAAAACAATCTATGCTGTCGGAGATATCTATCAGGGACAAAAAGCCGAACACCTTCCAGCACGGCCGAGTTCTCGAAATATCCCCTGAGTAATCTAAAGAATTATGAGATGCCCATCTCTTCGAAACTGCAGAGAGTTGGTCCCAAGCATTCCCAAAAGAAATTTCGTGGGATAGAGACACGGATAGCTACCATACTCCTTGTAGAGATACCTCAGAATTTTTTTCTGAACCCTCTCCAGCATAACGGAATATCTCGCCTCGTGAGACTCCATGAAGTTGATGTTGATTGTAGCACCCGATGATGCTAACATTGATTAGCGAAACAGCTGTCGCAACAATTTCATAGAAATGAAATCAATTGTGATATTATAATTTATTTCAATTAAACAGTTAATAAATTCTTGGAGTTAGTTAATATTCAAAAAAATCTACACGGTGTTCTTGTAATTGTACCGACCCTTATAAAAATATGATGCTGAGTGTTAATGGGTTAAGCAGATAAACATGAGTTGCTGGGCTGTCATCTCGGGGTGGTATCAGTGGCCATGGTCTATTTACATTGACAAACCACCAACCAGCAGTAAACAAGCAGAAGCGATTGTTGAAGATGTGTAGTGGAATCGAGTGGACGGAAAAAATATTATATTATAATCCTTCAGCGATAAAAGCGAATAGATAACATTATCATAAATATGTTTCCTGCAGATAAAGCAAAAGCACACACAGATTTTTTAAAATTGATACACACGTAAATAATGTTTGATAGTGTTTTAAGTAAACATGTTATGGTTGACCACATTCAATGTGCGGTCATTTTGGTCAAATGTTTATTAAAAGATAATTTAAGACAGCAAGATCAGAATCTATAAAACATGCGTGCGACCTATCATGACGTACGCTGTAGAGACGCGGGCTGACACTGTGCGAACCAAGGGACTACTAAGAACATCGGAGATGAAGGTCCTAAGATTAATTACTGGAAAAACCCTCCGAGATCGTGTCCGCAACGTAAACATAAGAAAAACCTGCGAAATAGAGGATATCGTTCAGTGGAGTAGATCCAGAAGAAGATACTGGAGGGACCATGTAGCCCGAATGGATGGTGACAGACTCGCATATACAGCCGCTTATGAAATCCCCTCCGGACACCGCCAACCTGGAAGACCGCCTAAGAGATGGAGGGACAGCTGGATCTCATCATCCGACGAGATATGATTTCTGTGTCACAGATCGTCAGATCTATTAAAAGAAGAAGAAGAAGTTTATTAAAATCTCGCTTCTGATGTAATCTGACGTCACTAGACTGGATTCCATTAGAAACGAGCACTCTAGGGGTAGTTTCAATGTTGCCCAATAAAAAAAAACTTAAAAGAGACCCGACTCACTACGGAATATTACTTTTATATATTATATACAAAAAAAATATATGTGGAAAGCAACAGGAATCTATCACATTAAAGGCCTAAGTGGCATCCCAAGAAACAGCAAATATGTTACACTTACTGCAAACCAATCTATAGGACTGAAACTTAAAAATATATGTATAAAAAAGTTATATCGTTTTGTTAGTAAAAAAAGATGTTGAAGTGATAAATTACAATTTTAAGTTTAGCTGAACTTAAGCGTTATAATGGCGAATTTTTTTTATGAATTAAAACACTGTTTTTTTCCACTTATGAATTTATTTTTCTCCTCGACATGTTTTGAAGGCTTGCACCTTCATCATCGCTCCCGAAAAAATTTATTATAAATGTAAGCCTTCGAAACATGTCGAGAAAAATAAACTCAAAAGTGGAAAAAACAGTGTTTTAATTAATAAAAAAATCATGTTATACTTCATTAAAGTACGATCTCTGGAGATGGATGCAGTCTAAGTCATCGGTTTAAATAATTCAATTTTCTTCTTCTTACTCTTATTGTAGATCTTGCGTTTTGTTTATGTACGATAGCAAATTTCTTCCTGTGATGAAGACGATCAATTAATTAATAATTATCATAATAATATAACCCTGCATAATTCAGAAAATAAGATTCACCCGAGATCCAAATAAATATTCAATTAGCCATCCACAGACATATGAAAGGTCATAATGTTTTAGATAATCCCCAGACATATTAAAGGTCATAATTTTTCGTATGACGTATAAATCTCAAATTGATTGTAACGCATGATGTGTTCATTACATAATATTATCTTTCTCGTGTCTACTATCAAAAGAATTTTTGTATTTAAATGCATCGAAATCAAATACGGTTACATCGAAATGTACAAACGATTGTAAGTTTGTTCTTTAAATTTTGTTTCTGGAAGTTTTTGGAGTTTATAGTGTCCTACTATTCGAGGGGTGACGCGCGCATCGATGTGTTTGATATAAACACGCGAGTGAAAACATCCGGAAAGTAACTTTTCTGCATTCTAATATTATGTAAACTGTGTTGATAGCGGCAGCATGGGAGCACGCTACATCAAAGTACCGCCAAGGTTCATCATATGAACACAACTTCATACGAAGCGTCCGACACTATCTTCGTGTCAATTGAGCGTTTAAAGCAGAGTTTACACTATATTAGACCCGACGTCAGCAACAGATTAGAGTTGGAAACATGCTTCAAATTATATATTTTTTTAAAACTAAAACAATGTTTTCATGAAAATTTGTTTAAATATTTATATCGTATATATAAAACACTGATGAATGGCTTCTGTGTCTGAAACATGTTTGTATTTAAAATTTTTTTTAAATAAAGTTCATGTTCTACTGTACGGATGTGTGGGACTTGGAAATCCCTTCAGGTGTTTATAAATAGGGGCCTTCGCTCAATATTCAAGATCTATTGGTCCCAAAGAGTGTCAAATGGCGTTCTCTGGACTATGGCAGGCGAAAAGCCAATCAGGTCACACTCTGCGACGGAACCCAGCCTGCATCGCTCAGGGCGCACTAGACTGGTCCCCTATGGGGGAAAGAGGAAGCGAGGCAAACCTAAAGCCACCTGGAGAAGAACCCTGCAGGAAGAGGTTAAGGCAGCAGGCCTCACTTGGGATGATGTCAGGCATCAGGCATGCGATAGAGTAGTGTGGAGAAGGCTCCTTGAGGCCCTATGCGCCACGGAGGTGTGACAGGACAAGAAGAAGAGACATTCGTTCTGCATAGATTAATAAGTAAAAGTAACGAAACACCGGACACACTTTGGCACAGTAAGTGAAACCGATACTTTCTTATGTGATTTTCTATATAATAAATTATACATAAACAAACCAGATAGAAAAGACACCATTGCTGTAAATGACTAACGAGATGTAAAAATATGTAATAACAATTTTATTGCAGTTATATTACGCTTGAAAATTGGTTATTGTAAACATTCTATCAAATGCAGCGATGCATCAGCGTTCACAGATATGATTCTCCGGACTATTTGTAAAAGCGTTGCAGAGGTAAATCAATTTGGCACATGATGAAGATATTACATTTGTTGAGTAGTTCATTTCTATGAAGACTAGGATTTGGACACTAAACTGGATATACGAGTACTCGTATAAGATCGCCAAAAGCATTCGATATATCCTATGTGCTTTTTAGAAATTAGATAAAAAATTATGAGAATACCAAAAAGACTTTCAAAACATGTCGAGAAAATGAAACTCGTGAGTGGATAAATTTTGTTGTTTCGATGTTCGACATACTTTGTGTTGTAGATGTTTTATATTTATTTTTTTTATATATACCTACTTTGCATACAACACTTACTTTTTAAACAAATTAAAATTAAATATCAAACATGTTTCGGACTATCCAGCCCTTCCTCAGTGATATTATATAGTATATAAAAAAAAGATAAATTTTGTTTTAATTCATACAAAAATTGTATAGTGATCTTATACTTAACAAACTTATGTGTTTCACAGAGGCATTTCCATCATCAGAGTGCATTCGAAGTAATAATCTCATCTTTATAGCACTACAAGTACCAGTATTTTAGAATATATATCATAATTAACACGAATAAAAACGTCAATTATAGAGGTTATATTTTATCTTATGGGAATGGAATGTTACGTCTTGCTAAAGCATTATCAAATGTCTATACATAAATATAAATAAATGGTTTCAAATTCGTTAAAAAAATGATGATTTCTTAGCAAACCGAAGCATATCATTTCCATACACATAATAAACTTTTAGAAAACAGATGATTTCAGATGTAATAATTATTTAATATGGAGATTTACATCATTGATTGAGAAACAATAAATATCTTAGAATATATGTATTAACATATAATTTTCAATTATTCTCGGTCCACGTCGTCGTTGTATTACGTTATTTGACGAAATAAAATCGTGAAACTCACCAAATCGGGAGATAAAACTATTAAAATGTCGCTACAAATATAGGGTATCTCTTCCGAGGGTCAGGGGCCAACAAAATAGATAGACAAAAAGGAATTATTGGCCAACTATTCAAAATCTAGAAGACTTTTTTGTTTTTAAACATAGATCAAATATTTCTGGGATGGCACACAAACTAACGTATAGAGAGTACAAAGCTATCGCAAATAAAATGGTCTTGGCGTATTTTTGTGTCTCAATTTATAATTTTAGTGATATTGTAATAAATTAGTTCATTTTAATAAAACTTTAAAATATTATTAGAAGAGTTGTGTCAATGGGTATTAGACGATATAGAGATTTGGGATAAAAAGATATAAGTTGTATATGGCGTATTCATGTTTAATATGTACAAGGGCGATTTTTTTAAAGAACTAAAATTAAACACAATTATTGTTTTTTATTTTATCGCTAAAATCATACAATTTTTTTACGATTGTGTAATATTCAGTACATAAATACTCGTATAATATAAAGTATAGAAATATATTTTGATGTTTCTTTTTTATATATAATACTTTGTTTACAACACTCACATTTATTTAATAAAATATATCTAACATGTTTCGGACTAGCCAGCCCTTCATCAGTAATATTATATAAATATTTTAAATTTTATATATTTAAAAAATTTATATAATATCACTGATGAAGGGCTGGTTAGTCCGAAACATGTTTGATATTTATTTTTTATTATTTTTTTTAAATAAATGTGAGTGTTGTGAACAAATATAAAAAAGAAACATTAAACATTTACAACACAAAGTTAAGGCGAACATAGAAGGAATTATACTGTATTTAAATGCTATTGAAAAAAATCGTTCAGAAACATTCAACACACCCTGTATGGAATTCTCATATTTCACAACATCTAAAAGAACTTCACTGGCTCAATTGTCCTGAAAGAATCCAGTATAAACTATGCTGGACAGTTTTTAAAGCGCTTCACGGAATAGCACCAGCCCATATATCCGAGCTTTGTACCGCTGATAGCCCGAACTTGCGGCAATCTACGTTTCGATCAACAAACTCCTCAGCAATAGGTAGATTAGTTGAGCCAAAGCGCAGCTCCGGACAAATTTCGGAGATCGGGCTTTCGCGGTGGCAGGTCCGTCCGCCTGGAATGTGGCTCTCTGCACCCCTCAGATTCATTGACAACCCGACTATAAATCTAACATAAAAACCCACATTTTTAAAATATCACATAAAATATAAACAACTATTATCTGATTGCTGGTGTCAGATGCTAAATATTGTCAAAGCGCCCTTGAGGTGAGTTATTCACGAAAACGGCGCTATACAAATTAGCCTAATTATTATTAATAAATGAACTTTTGACTGAAAAAAATACCGTCATGCATATCCTTATATTCGACAACCTTCGATGATTTCACAAGCAAATGCCGAAAAGAAAATATTTCCAACAATGTTCCCATCAGACGTAAGAGGAATAGCCACATGAGCTGAACCTCTGTAAGCCAGAAGATCCAAGTCTAAGTCCAATGTATTATATATTTTAAATAGTCCTTTGTTTTAGCCGAAAAACTATGATACTTTAACATTATAAACTGTTAAATTAAAAAAAAACTTTATGTATCACAATTGTTTTTTTTTTATTTTACGCGACAGCTGTTTCGTCAACCTAAGCTGAGAATACTCCTCATCAAGACCTATGTATGGAGTGTCTTGATGTACGGCTGCGAGACATGGTGCCTATCCGAAAGGGATAAGCGGAGACTAGAGGCTTTTGAGATGTGGTCTTATAGAAGACTCTTTGGAATTTCCTGGAGAGACCACATCACGAATGAGGAAGTTCTTCAAGGAATCGAAGGAGGAAGGCACCTGCTCAGGACCTTGTCCGAAAGGCGTGCAAGATGGATCGGCCATGTAATACGTCAAGAAGGTCTCTTGCATGCCATAATGGAGGGTATGACCGAGGGGACAAACTCTAGGGGACGCCCACGCCGAGAGTACCTGGAGGACCTGTTGGTGGACGTGCGCTGCTCATCATATGCAGATTTCAAAAGAGCCGCACAAGACAGGGAAAAATGGAAGAGAATAATGGAGGAAATTGCTGCAAACCAATCCCAGGATTGAAACCAGAGAAGAGAAGCTGACATCATCAGGTGTTACAATAATATAATATAGAAACAGCTGTCGCGTAAAATAAAAATACAATTGAGATAAAAAAAAACAAAGTTTTTTTTAATTTAACAGTTTATAATGTACATTATTGTTTCTTTGCAGTTATGTGGAAGATAAAAAAGTGGTTTACGCACAATAATAAAACTATAAATATACGCATAATACTATGTGGTGTGTGGAATCGATATCAGGAAGACAATTCTTGGAGAATAAAAACAAAAATACAATTTGGTCCATTACTTCACGAGAGGTTATCGCCTACAGCATCCATGGAACGGCGCGGCGTCTACATATTATGGCGACCGACTCTGATAAAGTATTGATAATAAATTGTATTCCGACAATTTACTATATTTAAAAAATATTTACTGATAAGCCTATTTTACAACATTCTTCGATTGTAACTGTCGCATGAGTGTCGAAATATGTAAACTGCTAACTCATATATTGTAAAAACTAACTAACTAACTAACTAACTAATTCCGAATGGGAAGGCAGAAAAATGGACCGCCACTCTGTTATTTTCTGACAAACTTCTCTCATTTTATTATCTCAGCAGACATTACAAACAATATTAATGTTTAATGCATATATTGAGTAACTAACTAACTAACCATCACGCCGTCTCCCCGAAAGGGTAGGCAGAAAGAATGGACTGTCACACTTTTACTGATGCGGCACTCCATCCTTCTCTTTTCGCTCCGAGGGAGACGCGGTGTGATGGGTTGCGAATTGAGTACAGGTACAATATTTAAAAAAAAACTAACTAACCATCACGCCGTCTCCCCGAAGGGGTAGGCAGAAAGAATGGACTGCCACATTTTTCTTTCCTGACATATTTCTCTCGCTTCCTCAACATTCATACATCGTGTCATGCACGCGCGTCGATTTCTCTGACTCCTCACATGGCCGACATTCAATATTTGATTTATTTGATCGTGCCACGTTTCTGGTTCCATTTACATCATTAACATATAATTTTTTTACCATTCTTTCCATATGTCCAAACCATCTGAATGATCCTTTCATTATTTTGTTCATGACACCATCATTCGCACCGCATTCACTTCTTATATTTTCATTCGACACTCTATCATACACAGAGTATCCACACATTCGTCTAATAGATCTCATTTCTACTGCATTTATTCTACTTTCATCCTTCTTTTGCCAGTTCCATGCTTCGCTTCCATACATAAGGGTCGTAAGGTCATACAATATTACATATACAATATAATACCAGTAGCGCATGATACATCGATGGTTCAACATTAGGAAGACAAGATACTCTCTAAATTCAAGAGTATTGGTATTCTGAACGTCTTTTAGTAATATAAAAAAACTTCGATCTCGGAGGAGACCGCGTTCAGCAGACCAATTGCTCTTCGTTGTCACCAGAGGCAAGTTGGTTCTGGCGGCCGGTACGTAAAACAATCTATGCTGTCGGAGATATCTACCAGGGACAAAAAGACCTAGATCATCCAGCACGGCTGAGTTCTCGAAATTGAGGGTGTTATGTACCTAACCACCCGTTCCCAAGAATTACTTTCCTTCGTCTCTATATTTTGAATCAAGATTTGTTTATATTATATTAAGTAAACATTTGGGGATTCAGAGATGCATTAATTGATCTGTTCCCATGTCTTCGTCCGACTTATTGAAGGTTTGTTTATATTATTAATATTTTTGTAAAATGGGCTGGAACGCAAGAATGTTGATCTGTTCCCACAGGTACACGTGTCATCGAACAAAGAAGTGCACACTATTTAAGCTGAACCGCATCATTAAATCAGATACAATTGCAACTCCTTAATATAATAGTAACACGTCTAGATACAATTGCAACTCCTTACTTGTAACACATCTTTATATCATTGTAATTTCTTGCTTGGAACATCGTCTTAAATAAAGTTCTCTACTTAAAAATTTAATCGTGTTGGAAGTTATTCCATCCCAAAAATCCTCACCCGAAGGATAAAATATAAAATTGGTGGCAAAGTGGCGAGACTATTTAAAAACATAAAAAGGGGTTAGGATGTGAAGGGAGTCCTTTGTAAAAACATTGAAACAACAAAAACGGAATGAAATCATCGATTATCGATATTTCCGATTCTAGGTACAGTTGTGTGATCCTGGGTATTTCAATAAGCAATAGCAATTGGAGTTGAATCTCTGCATGCCTGAAGTCAATCCAATATAAAAAGTAAGTATTTAAATAACAGGTAAACTTACAGTAAAACGTAACAAAATTTCTATCGCGAGATAAACGGCGAGAATAAATTGCCGAGATAAACTGTTCTATTATTTCTTTCGATAACGTTTTCTTTAAACAACTTATGAAATATGACAGTTAACATTAACAGACATGACGATGAATGAAGCCATTCATTACCGCTGCGGCAACAGCGCGCTGGCGGCCGCGTGTGTATGGGTGCACGTGCGCACGCCAAGGACCTGCGCGTGTGTGCGTCGTGTATTAAAAACTAATACTCTAGGTAGGTAGGAACAAGAGTAGACCCACGAGCTCTCTGCTTCTTAACCCTCCGTCGTCCGCAATACGCTGTCTACTGACTTCGGGCGCAATGTGCTTGACGGGCACACATTAAAAGAAAAACACAATAAACACACAATTAAGTACATTTATACAACTGCCAGGTGATGAACATCGTTATTAGAGATGTCAAAAGAAGAAAAAGAAAACATACAAATTAAAGGAACAAATCAAATACATTTTCGAACGCAATACTGTGTAAAGCCCTGAAGAAGCACCCATAGAGCGAAACCGGTAGGCCCTCATCCTCACAAATAAACCAAGTAAAAAAAGTGCTTAATTAAGTGTGTTAACTATTATTTTATATTTGTGGTAGCATACGTTTTTTTTCTTCTATGTTATGTTATTGATATCGCTGTATGTTACCCATAATAAATAAATAAAAAATACATCATATCCCAAAATTTTATTATAATCTTTTTGAGAATGTCGCGTCAGTTGTTTCGCCAACCGATTTTGGCATCATCAGGTGTTATAAACAAGTAATGATGCCAAAAAAGTTTTGTAAATTTAACAGTTAAAATGATTTTTAATTTCTGGTTAATTTAAGACATTAAGAATGTGGAACCATCACGACATTTCTTTGGATGGGTAGACAAAAAGAGTGTACCACCACACTACTCCATTCTAACACATCTCTCCAGGTTCCTCCACAATCATACAGCGTGTTATACAAGCACGTCGATTCTTAAAATTTTTAACATGGTGGAACTTTAAAATTTGGTTAATTTTGATCCAGAAAATCCACTCGTAGGATTATAAATACATGCGCATAGATAATCTAGCATTTAAACCACAGATAATCTCTTCGAAATATTTATATACAGTATTATTTTTATATATTACTACTACGGCATTTAATTTAAAATACGGGACGACCTTTACCAATTAATTTTAATTTTTCATTCAGTTCTTATGACACTTATTTCTCATATTATACAACATTTTAAAGATCTTCACTGGCTCAAGTGTCCTGAAAGAATCCAGTAAAAACTATGCTGGACGGTTTGTAAAGCGCTTCATGGAATAGCACCAGCCTATACATCTGAACTTTGTATTGCTGATAGCCCTAGCTTCGATCAGCAAACTCCTCGGCAATTGGTAGATTAGTGGAGTCAAAGCGCAACCCACAAACAAATTTTAGAGATTGGGCTTCCGCAGTGGCAGGTCCGGCCGCCTAGAATATGCTTCCTGCACGCCTCAGATGCATTGATAATTCGACAGATTTTAAATTTCACCTTTTCAAAATATCGCATAAAATATAAACAACTGTTATCTGATTGCTGGTGTCAGATGCAGCTATTAAGACTAAAAACATTGTCAAAGCGCCCATGTGGTGAGCTATTCACGAAAATTAGCCTAATTATTATTATTATTATTTCAAATACGTGGCGACCGTAAAACGCTGCGATTTAAAAAAAAATAAACATCATTGGCGGGTAACAAAGTGAATGGAGCTTTAAAAATAGTTATTGGAAACAAGAATTTATTAATGAAAGCGAAAACGGCCGTTCACAATGGAGTTCTGGTCCCATCACGAATGTATGGAAGCGAAGCATGGAACTGGCAGAAGAAGGATGAAAGCAGAATAAATGCGGTAGAAATGAGGTCCCTAAGACGTCTGTGTGGTAGAACGATATACGACAGAATCTCAAATGCTGATATAAGAAAGGAATGTAGAGCGGAAGAAGATATTATGAACAAAATTATGAAAGGATCGCTGCGTTGGTTCGGACATATGGAACGCATGGATGGAGAAATAATGGTTAAGAATGTATACGTTAATGATGTAAATGGGGTACGGAGTCGAAGCATGTTTGAAATCGGAGGAATCGACGTGCGTGTATGACTCGTTGTATGAATGTAGACGAAGCTAGAGAGGTTTGTCAGGATAGAGTAGTGTGGCGGTCCATTCTCTCTGCCTACCCCTGAGGGAAAACGGCGCGATGGTTTGTTTGTTTGTTTGTTTATCATTGGCATCTAAGCGTCAGTATTCGATTTGTATTTATAAACAAGAGTAAATGGGCTCTACTCGAACGTAATTGAAACGAAAAATATGCCTTATTCAATATTCAAGTGCCCACTGTATGCGTTATGAAGGAGTTCAATGTTTTACGATACTCGTATGTGTACTTGAATAGGCGAACACGAACTACAAGCCCTGGTGTCTAGTACCTACGTATGAGGTATGCAAGCGATACGATTTGATGATGAATGTGAATAATTCCAACGTAATGATTTTCTAAAAAAAACGACCCTTATGCATGGAAGTGAAGCATGGCACTGGAAAAAGAGGGATGAACGTATAAAAAATGCAGTAGAAATGAGATCTCTTGATGAATGTGTGTTAAATTTATATATTATAGTGTCAAAGAATCGAAGGAGGAAGACACCTGCTCAGGACCTTGTCTGAAAGGCGTGCAAGATGGATCGGCCATGTAATACGACAAGAAGGCCTCTTGCATGCCATAATGGAGGGTATGACCGAGGGGACAAACTCTAGGGGACGCCCACGCCGAGAGTACCTGGAGGACCTGTTGCTGCTCATCATATGCAGATTTCAAAAGAGCTGCACAAGACAGAGAAGAATGGAAAAGAATAATTGAGGAAATTGCTGCAAACCAATCCCAGGATTCAAACCAGAGAGAGAGAGAGTGTCAAATACAAATGTAAGAACTGAATGGAACTGGCAAAAGATCGACGAAAATAGAATAAACGCAGTAGAAATGAGATCTCTTAGAAGAATGTGTAATCTTACCACTCGACCACGAGTCGATATGATACGTCGTCACGAGAAGAAGCTCGTTTATTTGATATTTACCTTGGTCCGTGAGAATTTGTGAAACACACCTTTTGCCTTCGCTATAAAAAAAAACTTAATAATAATCATATAGAAAGAGAATTTATTATTTCTTGAACAATGGTGTAAAACTCCATATTAAATAATTAATCAGGTGGTGGTCTAGGGGATAGAACGCTTGGCTGCTGATCCAGAGGAAGTGGGTTCAAGCCTGTATACGACCAGATTCCTTCTTCATAATAATGAGCTATTTTTTGCTCAAATTGAAGATTGTAAAATAAATTCTAATTCATTGATATAAATCGTTTCGTCTTTCGCCATTCTAAGGCACTATCAAATGTTGATAATACTTCAGTTTGAGAATACTCGTAAATTGAACAACGTCACATTTGACTGCTTTGGGTGCAGCCCTCATTCTAAATATGTTTATTTTTCAATAGTTCATAAAACGGAGCATTTTTTACAGCAGCGCCCTTGAGATGAGTAATTCATAAAAATGGCGCTCTATAAATTATCCAATTTATTATTATTATTAGATGGGCGAAACATGTCATTCCATCTAAAATATTACAAAACTCCTAGAGGAAGATAATATTTTATTGTGCCAACGCAGTTACTATTTGGAATTTGTGACAAATCTCGTCTGGCGTGTCTTGCGGCGTAAGATCTATCCATCTAGAGATTCGTTCATCTCCGAGCGCCGGTTCGTTCATCTCCAAGGCCCGGAGGCTGGCTCTGGCAGCTGGTCGCGTCACCCTCGCTTCGCCCCGGGCCAATGGGAGTGATGATGCCCTGCTCAGCTCGCTCGATCACGCGAGGCCTTCGTTAATAAACCGTACGCACGCGGGCAGCACGGTTAATGCTACACGCCAGGCGGATGAGACGTACATTCTTCCGTGAGAGACGCTCACTGCTAGCACGCTGCTTTACGGAGCTAATGGGAAGAATCTGTAGGAGATTATGGCATCAAATCAAATCAGTTAATTTCTCTCAAAAGACATTATAAACAAATTTACATTTTAAGGCATCTATCTATTTGAAAACAGGTAAAATACCAGGAACGCATGAGAGATGGTTCGACTTAACGAAGTAAGATACACTCTAAAATCAAGAGTATTTGTCGCCTGGACGCAGCTTCACTAATATGAAAGACGTCGATCTCCAAAGCGATCATGTTCAGTAATTTGAAAGCACTAGCATCACCAGAAGCAGATTGGTTCTGGATGTTGAGAGATAGAGAGATAAAAAGATAACGAAGATAACCACCCGGAAATCAGATTTGGCATTACTAATTATATAAATCAAATCCAAGTTAAGTCAAATCAAAGGCAAGTTTCGAATCTACAAGACATGCGTACCTCCATTAATAACATATGGAATAGAAACGAGAGTAGACACCATCAGAACAAAAAGTCTCCTAAGAACCACAGAAATGAAGACTCTCCGATACGTTGCCGGAACGACACTCCGAGACAGAATAAGAAATTCTGAAATAAGAAAGATCTGCAATGTAGAAGATGTCGTGCGATGTGGAAGACTGAGAAGACGCTACTGGAGAGATCACGTGGAAAGAGCATGTTATTAAAGAGTGATAAATATAGCCGCAAATTAAGTACCAACAAGAAATCGACCTGCAGGAAGACCACCTAAAAGATGGCGAGACAGTTGGACATCTGCATCCCAGGAACAGGCTCCGAGAAATAACAGGACACAGTCCTAAATAAAGCAGAAGAAGAAGAAATCCAAGTTAAACCATTAAACAATCGTGTATTAATGGAGTTTTATAAAACTAACATCTCAACCATCAATAAGATGGATACCCTCCAAGATGACGTAGTTCTCAAAAAATCCCCTAATAAATCTGATTAAATGGGTAAGTCTGAATCCATTTCTCTTTATCTGCAGACTATTATTGGCTGAAATGTCCAGAACGGATACAATACAAGCTCTGCTGAACGGTCTTCAAGACGTTGGATGGTATGGCATGAACTTTGCATCAACGAGAACCTGAATGCCAGACAGTCTACATTGCGATCAGCTAAGACTTCTGCGATCGGAAGATTGACTGTGCCAAAACGCAGTCCTAGCACAATCTTTGGCGACCGAGCCTTCGCGGTAGCCGGCCCTTCAGACTGGAACAATCTTCCAGCAGACCTTAAGTGCACTGAGAATCAGTCAGAGTTTAGATCGAGACTCAAAACGCACCTTTTCAAATTATCCTTTCCTGATAAGAAGGGTTGATCGACTAGAAGACGACTAATACGACAAGAAGGCCTCTTGCATGCCATAATGGAGGGTATGACCGAGGGGACAAACTCTAGGGGACGCCCACGCCGAGAGTACCTGGAGGACCTGTTGCTGCTCATCATATGCAGATTTCAAAAGAGCTGCACAAGACAGAGAAGAATGGAAAAGAATAATTGAGGAAATTGCTGCAAACCAATCCCAGGATTCAAACCAGAGAGAGAGAGAGTGTCAAATACAAATGTAAGAACTGAATGGAACTGGCAAAAGATCGACGAAAATAGAATAAACGCAGTAGAAATGAGATCTCTTAGAAGAATGTGTAATCTTACCACTCGACCACGAGTCGATATGATACGTCGTCACGAGAAGAAGCTCGTTTATTTGATATTTACCTTGGTCCGTGAGAATTTGTGAAACACACCTTTTGCCTTCGCTATAAAAAAAAACTTAATAATAATCATATAGAAAGAGAATTTATTATTTCTTGAACAATGGTGTAAAACTCCATATTAAATAATTAATCAGGTGGTGGTCTAGGGGATAGAACGCTTGGCTGCTGATCCAGAGGAAGTGGGTTCAAGCCTGTATACGACCAGATTCCTTCTTCATAATAATGAGCTATTTTTTGCTCAAATTGAAGATTGTAAAATAAATTCTAATTCATTGATATAAATCGTTTCGTCTTTCGCCATTCTAAGGCACTATCAAATGTTGATAATACTTCAGTTTGAGAATACTCGTAAATTGAACAACGTCACATTTGACTGCTTTGGGTGCAGCCCTCATTCTAAATATGTTTATTTTTAACTAGTTCATAAAACGGAGCATTTTCAACAGCGCCCTTGAGTTAAGTAATTCATAAAAAATGGCGCTCTGTAAATTATCTATTAATCCCCAACATGCTCAAGAGGAATGCGGTGGGATAAAGCCACGGATAGCTACCAAACTCCCTGATGTAGAGATATCTCAGAAATCTTTTATGAACCCTTTCTAACATGAGCAAGTATCTCGCCTCGTGGGGACTCCATAACACCGAACCACACTCGAGCCGTCTAATATTGGTCTCAGACACGGTACAATTAAAAGAATTCGGAGCCTACTTACCCGATAGATAGTAATGGCCGGCATAATAGCGTAATCATTATGCGAGATTCCGCATGTTCTTTCACAAAAAATGAACACGCCAACAGGAGTGTCATTCAAGTATGCAAATACACAACCAGTACCTAGAGACTCCAACATTTATACAGGTGCGTTAATATAAGTGTGTAGACGGATATCTCGCGCTCGCCCACACGGCGCAGCTCCGCACCTTATATCACTCAATAGTATCGAGGATTCGTGGAAGGCGCCGCAAGTAGGAGGCAGATATTTATTACGCGTCGCCCCAATAATTCCGGTGACCCGGCAAGGCCGCCCGCCTTATCTGGGATCTGGTGGATCCGAGCCGACTTTCGCTGGACTCCGGTACTGTTAGCTGCCAGCGGCCAGCGGCCAGCACGGCCTCGATTATGACAACTCCGGGCTCTTTTTATTGATGCGGGGAGACTCGAGGCTGCAATCGTTACAAATCGGAGACACCAAACAGCAAAGGGCGAAGGAACTACTAGATACACATCGGCGAGAATGCTGATCTAATTCCGCCTTTGCGCAAAGTGGCGGCGACTTTCGCCAGGGACGAGGCAGACGGAACATCAGAAATAACGGAGATCGGCGAAGCTCCACTTACCGAGGCAATGGATACTCTATTGGAATTTGAACTAAGGACGGAGAAGTACGATATTACAGATGATTAGATGTTATAATATTGGCACTGCGGTCCAGTCCGGTGAAGAGACGAGATACTATTATAAGAACGTGGAGAAATTATAATGTTTTAGTTGACCCCTCGCAATTAGGTCACCCGAGGTATTACGTAAGTGGAATTAAATCGTGAATGATTGTGATGCTCATTAGATGCCGGAGATAAATAATGAACCCACAAATTTCTAAACAGGTTATCACAATGTGAGTACATAATAAGCGTAGTACCTACGCAAGAAAAGCCAGAGAACGAACTGCAGTACTTACGTGTGTATCTCTCGGAATGATTTGGAAAAAAAATCTGGCACAAATACCGTGTTGTTATTTTTGGAGATTCGGACATGTTAGTCACGGTAATATAATTTTAAATTTATTCGTCAAATACGTAATTCCAATTCACACCGCGCTGGAGGGTGGAAGCGAAATGGACTCTAGACAAAGCAGAGGACGGCGCGCCCAAGGCCAGCAAACGGAGCGATGAACGAGAAGTCCACTCACGAGCGGGCTCATCGCGGCTAAACACTTCCTAGGCGATCCGCGGGCGCCAAATCTGCTACCCGCGACTGAGAACTGCAAAGATTATGGGATTATTAGCAATTCTCGTCTCGTCTGTCTGGATCTTTACATCGCTTGCGTGGATGAAATTGATGCGATAAATTCGTATATTTAAAATGGATGGGAATACGGAGAGATAAATCTAATAAAGGGATATTGCGGGTAATAGATGGAATGGTACACTAACAATAGATAATAATAATGTACTAACATTTAAAGCGCCGTTTTTGTGATGTAATCACCTCAAGGGAGCATTAAGACGTGTTTTATTAAATCTAAATGTGAACGCTGCATCTGATTGATGATTGATTAGAAAGTATAATAGAACAAAATATGCAGGTTTTAAATTGGGTATGAAATATGAAAAATATGGGTTTTCAGCTTAGATCTGAAATCTGTCGGATCATTTATGCGTCTGAGGTGTGAAGGAAGATTGTTCCAAGCTGATCCCCGAAATTTGTACTAGGGCAACGCTTTGGCTCAACTAATCTTCCTATTGATAGATATCACAGATAATCTTCAAAATTCAAGATTTCAAAAGACATAATTGTACTGTTATCCTTGGATGCAAAGCAACGAATTAACGAAGAAAAAATTGCGGTAGATGTTGTAGGAATGTTTTAGAATATTTTATGTGATATAAGTAATAATAATGAATAAAAGCCTTACGAACAAATACTCTACAATGCCATCCCCAACTGGTCTTCCAAACGTTGACCGTGAAATATGTAGGACCGCTCTGTGCCACACTTCTAGCCCCGGCATAAAATAACCACCAATTCATATTTCAAACAGATGTAAGAGGAAAACTATTAGAGTTGAACCTTTGTAAGCCAGAATATCCAAGCCTAAGGCCAAAATAATGTAATGATCATTTAATCAAATCTAATTAAACCAAATCAGTTTATTTCATCAATAGAAAATACAAAATCAATTTTTAAGGCATCTATCGAGAACAGGTAAAGTAATAATATATTGTGTATAGTATACTACCAGAAAAGCATGAGAGATGTTTTTTTTAAAGACTAATTCCAAGGATTTAAATCAATGATATTAGAATATATTTTGACAATCTTCAATGTGAGCTGAAAATATCTCATTATTATGAAGAAGGAATCTGGTCGTGTCCAGGCTTGAACCCATGTCCCCTGGATCAGGAGCCAAGCGTTCGACATTAGGAAGACAAGATACTCTCAAGAATTCGGAGTATTTGCCTTCTGAACGTACATTCACTAATATGAAAGACGTTTAAGATAGTTTGAACACATTCAGTAATAAAATATTGGTGAAGAAAGTATATATTATTAACTATGTGAACGGAGTAAAGAAAATCACGACTGCTTATAATTATTTTATAAAAATTATAGGCGTTGGATAATTTTGAAGTTGGAAAATATGTAAGAGATTAGAGAAGTGTGTCACGATAGGAGAGTGTGGCGGTCCATCCTCGGCGGGAACTGCGTGCTGGTTAGTTAGCGTAGGATTCCGTCGGTAGCCGGCGGAGTCCGCCGGGCAGGGGGAGTGCGTGGGGCGGCGGGTGGCGGGAGGGGAGGCACTTCCTGCCGGCCGCTTCCTGTGGGTTCGTCGGCCTGCCGCGCTATTCTGGGCTCGTAAACATTTCATAAGTCAAATTTAAACGTCGGCACAATTTCGGAACGCAGGGCGGCGTACGGCGGCCGCACGCCGCGTCGGCTCGGGGGAAATATGACAGGTCTGGATTCCTGCCTCTAATGGCGCTGGAGACGGGGTTCCTGTCTCGCCCGCTGCGGAGATTGCAGCGCTAACAGCGCGGAAACCTCCCAAATACTCCAAACGCCTTCTACTCCTCAAATACTCCAAACGCATGAACGAAGCTGCCCAAAGAGCGAAGCTGCGTCCTATAATTGCGTCCAAAAGCAATTTCAATCGTCTTCCTGAGAATCTTAAATCGACTAACGACACTAAGAAATTTAAACGTGCTCTAACCAAATATATTAAGGGGTCAACCTTAGACGTAGAAAATATTTTTTTATTTTAGATTTAGTAATTTTAATTATATCATCATATTGAGATTACCAATGTTAGCATAAGATTACTAACAACCGCCATTTTACTAACAAACCGTCATTTTACTAACAATTCTACTAACATCCTATTTTATGTAGTTGCCACGATACAGGCCATGCCTAGTGTGACAACTACAGTCCAAAAACTTTTTTTGGCAAATTATTGTTATAACATGTAAAGTAAAATAAATAAATAATAACAATTGAGTGCGTAACCTTAATTATGGTTATTTGTAAAGCGCGGTTTTCGTAATTTAAACACCTCAAGGGCACATTAAGGCGTACATTAAATCGAATAATCTAAATATTAACGCTGCAACTGATGTTCGCGATCGGTTAGTAAACGCTGCAACTGATATATTCTTCTTCTTCGATGGCCCTACAGCCCATATCGAGCCTTAGCCTCCAGTATTCATCGCCTCCAACTCCTCCTGTCCTCCGCTTCGACCTTCCAATCTGACACTCGTAACAATTTCGCCCCATCTCTCCCAACTTCATCCTGCCATCGCAGCCTTGGTCGTCCAATTGATCTTCTACCACCTGGGTGCCACTCCAGCAATCTTTTTGGGGTTCGCGATGACGGCATCCTCTGCACGTGACCGGCCGATCTCAGTTTATTCTGTCTGATCTGTGTGGAGAGACTGGGAGCTTTGTAAATATGGTACAGCTCGTCAGTAAATAACATTAAAAAAAAAACAAATAAACAAATCATAAAAAAATGTTAAACAACAATATATCTTTGTTCGCAAAATTATTGATATATACTATACAAGGTTCATCGTTACCATAAAAATGACTAATTAATTTTCGAATATAAATACTTTATGTGCAACAAGTTGTGGATCTAGCTCGCACATTTATACGTACAACAGCACAGAAAGAGATAGCGCACATAAGTTAGGCAATCATTGCGCGCTAGAAGAATTTACATATTTTTTTCAAAATTAATTACCAATGGAAGTATTTTGAAAACATAACAGCAGCCAAATGGTTAAATACCGAAAACAAAATGCATTTGACAGTACGTAGTGTGGTCACCCTATTTTAGGTAATTTATGATTTTACTACAAGCGTGAATTTTTCATAATATTGACAAATCACCTTGAAAACCAAACTTCTTCATTGTAATTAACTTACACGGTACTGTATATATTTTTAAATTTTGTATAATTAAACTGTAAAATTACCATTTTACTCTTTTTTTTAATTCTGCACTTTCAAGAAGCGCAAATACTTGCGTTGAGGCATAGAAATGCTTAGGGTCACCACACAGATAATTGAAAATGACATCAATAATCGTACGGTGTGGCATCCATGTTAATCATCCATGTTTCGCTTTTACATGCCGTCAGAAGTAACTTTGTATAAGAACGGCGCAAAAAACTATAGTTTTACGCACACATAAACACAAGTGTGTATTATATACAACGGCAGTCGTGTGTATCGCCTATTCACGATTTGAAAATGCAAAGATTGTGATTAATAAGCTTCTATTCCATTGCAGCTGTCGTTATTGCGCATGTGCGACCTTCGGCATTCTAGACAAGAATCCCACTAGCCCGCGCATGAATGGAGGACCGAGTCGCGCAGGCGCACGAAAACAGCCAATCTTCACGCCGATACCGTTGGAGTCTTCTAAAACCGCGCGTTTTGAGTTCTGCGCATTGCACGGTCATATACTAGCTACTTGCAATGGTTATGTCAACTGACTGGGTGTATTTTAAATTTGCAAACGTATAAATAGCCGATGTCTGGGCTGTGGATCGACACGTATTGGCGTTCAAATTAATTCACGTTGATTGGGAATGAGTACAGAGAGACGGATATTTTTATTGCAACTACACTGTGTTCAACATCAGCAATGAATTTACGTTTTGTTAACATAACAAGCGTTTACTTAGTTGTGAACACTTAACAAACATGTGTGTAGTTAACAAATTGAATATTATAAATTGTTTTATTTCTACTACCGTTCATTTTAACTTTCAACCAGTTTCTTCAGTTACAATCAATAAAATAATGGTGGTTTTGTAAAATATTGTTATTATTATTGTTTAAGCATTGTTTATAAGCAATAACAGTTTACTATTACTGTATTATGTGACCCAAAAATGTTCATAAAGCTAAAAGGAAAAGTGTACCAAACAATTGTTAGACCTGCGCTTCTGAGTGTTGGACTATATACCCGGCCTAGTCTAGGCAACTTGAAACAGCAGAAATGCGCATGCTTGGATGGTCAGCAGGAGTGTCCAAAAAGAAACATAATAAAAGGTCACATTCGTGGTAGCCTAGGAGTAACAAGCATACATAGAAAAGTGGGGCAAAGACAATTATGATGGCATATAAAGCGATGAGAGACAGACCACTTGGTGAAACAGGCCATTTCTATAGATCTTCCTCAGCAAACATTTAAACGAATACCAAAGAACTACAGAATTTCGCAGTGCAGCAGTCTGCTCCAAAGTAATGACATCGTTAAGAATAAAGTTTATAAAAGAAGGACCTACAGCTTGAGAACGAGGGGAGCCGAACCCAATAGCCAACCTGGACATTCATCATCAGCCTGCCTTCATCCACTTCTGGACGTAAGCCTCTCCATCGCGCCAGTGTTCTCCAGGCCCATTTCGCCGTCTGCACAGTATCATCGCTCCACCTTGGCCTCCATTTATTAACCTTCTGTCTCCATCATCCATCATCTCGTCGGCACACATGTTCAGCCCATTGCCACTGCATCCTCGCAATGCGTATCCCTATATTGATGATCCTGGTGCGTCTTCTAATCTCTACGTTGGTTATACGATTTCTGTGTTAGATACTCAATATGGATATTTCCATGGCCCGTTGTGCAACCTGGGCATTGAGTTGGGACAAAAAAATTGTATACAGTAATTGGGTTTAAATAACCTGTTGTATCTAATAAAAATAATCATAATAATAATCGGGTAGGGGGAATAAGGGGGATCCTATTGACTCTTCGAGCGGTGCATGGTCATCACCGTGGTGATGGCCATGCTACGCTGGAGGATTGATCTGATCCCAAGTACCTATCCACACCTCCTCGACTTTGGTCTCCCCTGAAAACTATGCGAAATGTTAGAGATCGAGTGTGAATAACCTCGGTGGATAATATTGATGCATAGGCTAACGTGGCAGGACACCTCGCCAACCCGTCTGGCAAGCGTGGCGTTGTAATGCCAACCACCCCCCGTATGACATGACATACATGGAGAAGTATGGGGAAGGCCTATGTCCAGCAGTGGACGACAACGGCTGTTAAAGAAAGAAGAATAATCGGGTGGCGGTCTAGGGGACAGACCGCTTGGCTCCAGGCTAATCCAGGGGTTTGGGTTAAAGTCAAGTGTGACACGACCAGATTCCTTCTTCACAATAATGACCTATTTTATGCTCAGATTGGGGATTGTTAAATAATTCTAATACCAGTGATTTAAATCCTTGGTGTTACTTTGTAAAATAAATTATTCTGATAATATTATTGGTATCACTTTGAACAACTGTTAGTTGTTGACAAATATGCTCGATGTAAAAACTTGCGTTCATTCATAATGTCTTGACTCATTGAGGCACTATTGGTCAATTAGACGGGTTGGTGTTCTCGGAATTGGAATGGTATCAAAATATTGTTGTTTTGATAAAGAATATACATAACATCGAAAGGATAAAAAAAATCTCGTTAAAACAGTCGAGGCATGCAAATGTTATCGCTTTTGTTTTTGTTTGTACCTTGCAACGTAACAGTTCAACACTTGAACGAGCCAGTGTGTAAACAAGTTATAAATCATAAAACAGGTCCCATAAAATAGTTGTCTAATTCCGAGAATATGTCATAAGCATCTGACCCATATCACACATCTGCTCCGGGATATATATTTTTTTAGATTGATGTACAAATATAATAATTATTAGAGATGTTAAAAATTAAAAGTGTGATGTAAATAATTATAATTGTTATGTTAATAATTATAATTGTAATGTTAATAATTATAATTGTGATGTAAATAATTATAATTGTAATGTTAATAATTATAATTGTGATGTAAATAATTATAATTGTAATGTTAATAATTATAATTGTGATGTTAATAATTATAATTGTGATGTTAATAATTATAATTAGATATTCAGAATTTCAAATGCTGATAACAGGAAGGAATTTAGACCGAAAGAAAGTGCTATGGTTAAAACTATGAAGGATCGCTACATTGGTTTGGACATACGGAAAGCATGGATGAAGAAAGAATGGTTAATAAAGTTTACGGAAAACATGGCTTGACCAAATTAATTAAATTTTAAAGATCGGCGTTGTTAGAATTCGGAAGAATTATTGGCGTGGGTGTACAACTCGTATGAATGTGGAGGAATCTAGAGGTGTTTCAGGATAGAGTAGTGTGGCGGTCCATTCTCACTGCTTACTCTTTTGAAAAAAACTGTTGTTGTAATTATAAAAGCAAACGTTTTACTTAACTTATTTAAAATGCTGATGTTGTTTACTGCTGTATTTACTGTAGGTTTTCCTCATACTTCTCTGCGTATTCCTATCTTGTGCCATTGTATTAGGGGTCTCCTTCAGTTTCTTTTATCCTCGTGAGGTCTCCACTCCACCACCCTTCTGGTCCATCTATCGTATATCAATCTGGCAACATGTCCAAACGAAGTAAAAAGCAAACGTATAGATAATAACCTACAAAAAAAAAACATTGAGCTGCCAGCATTTGTGCTAGAACGTAGAATTTACGTGTTTGTTTGGTGTGGAGATGAATGAAGACGTTAATGCCTCAGACCCATTTCTGAAATCCCGCGACACCAGTCGACGATTCACCTAAACTTCTAGAATGGGTTACGTAAAAATACGGATTCGCCTATATGCGTGGTATCAGTTACTAGCCAGACACTTTCAACGTAAACAAGTCCAGAAGATTTATAGCGGAAGATGTACGAATGTCAAACCGCGTTGAAGACTTCGCTGATAACTCGGTTGATTTTATTTTGCGGCTAATCTTAACATGTGCTCGCTCCACGCTGAGGACGGACCGAGTGCGGAAGGCCACATGTGGGGAGCACTGGTCGCAGAGGGAGCGCTCTGCGTGCATGTCCATTGTGAATTTCATTTAAATCCAGCATCGTGAATCAACCGAAGGAATGGAGACAGCCGTGTATTTTCAATTGGAATATATTTATGTAAAACTCAAATGGTCCATTTGGCCTTGTGCGAAACGGGACACCAGATAAATAAAAACACATACCTACAACACATGTATGCACATACACAACGAAACGAAAAATGCGTAGTATTTCACACGGCGCCAGAACACATTAGAGAGGTGAGGTCGGAGACGAAATCTTCGGCTTCCGACTTCTATGATCTACGGCGGAGAAGCTACGGGAATTATTTTCAGGGAAATGGAGATCAATTATTTGGCAAAGAAGTCATTGCCATCTCGGATTACTTGCGAGTTAAAGAAAACATTTTTGACAAAAGCCAGATATGAAATTTGAAGATGAACGAGTTTTTTTTTTGTGTAAAAATAGCGAAATCAACGAGGAATCCGCGATGGACGAAAATAGTAAATAGCTGCAAGTTTAAGTAGAATGGCAGTGCACAATGGTGTTCTTCTACCGACCCTCATGTATGAAAGCGAAGCATGGAACTGGCAAAAGAAGGATGAAAGTAGAATAAATGCAGTAGAAATGAGATCTCTTAGACGTATGTGTGGATACTCTGTGTATGATAGAGTGTCGAATGAAAATATAAGAAGTGAATGCGGTGCGAATGATGGTGTCATGAACAAAATAATGAAAGGATCATTAAGATGGTTTGGACATATGGAAAGAATGAATGAAGAAAGAATGGTAAAAAATAAATGTTAATGATGTAAATGGAACCAGAAATAGAGGAAGATCAAGGAAAACGTGGCACGATCAAATAAATCAAATATTGAATGTCGGCCATGTGAGGAGTCAGAGAAATCGACGCGCGTGCATGACACGATGTATGAATGTTGAGGAAGCGAGAGAAATATGTCAGGAAAGAAAAGTGTGGCAGTCCATTCTTTCTGCCTACCCCTTCGGGGAGACGGCGTGATGGTTAGTTAGTTAGTTAGCTGAAGTTACATTGTATTTGAAAGTTGCGTAGTACAAGATGACATTTGGCGAGATTGACCACAAGTATTAGCAAATACCTGGTTATTATTTTAAGCCTGCAGAACTGAAAGTCTTTGACTTGGAGTCGTCTAGTGACACGTTCAAATGTATTCGAAAGATACACGTGCTTCAACACTCTGAATACGGGAAATTAATCAAGCCGCGTGCGCGTATGTGTGTGTGTGCGTGTGTGATATGAGATGCAGCCGAACGTTTCCTGACAAATGTGTTAAAACGAGACTGAAAATACGCAGGTACCACAACACGCTGATGCAAGTTTATTTATGTACGAAGATTCTAATCACGGGGCTCTCCGCCGGTGCAGAAAGCGAATCTCAGACTCCGCGTTGAGCTACTTTCAGTTTTAGTGACAAATAAAGAATATCATATTGATGGAATGTAAAATTCGGTATTTCCGATAGCCCATGTCGTCTCCCGCTAGACATCTGGCAACGCCGCGCGCCGCTGCCGAGCTGGCAACGCCGCGAGAAGAGTTGTATTCAAAATATGAAGTCAAACAATGTGGCTTTTTTTTATTCAAATGGGCGGACCCGCGATCCATTATACTGCCAAATCTCAGGTGACAATGACACAGGTCGGCAGTTTAATGAAATGGATGCTAGGAGCACATTCGCAAACGTGGGTAGGTATAAAAACACCAAACAAAATAAAAAAAATACTTTAATAGAATGTACGTTACACACTTTGGACATTTATACCTGATTCGCCAGAGATAGGAACTCTTGCTTGAGATTATGATACGTTCTAGGGCGGCAGAACTGCCTTCACATCTTCCTCGCCAGCTTGGTCCGACTGGATCATTTGTTGGAACTATAAAAACTCTGATCTTTACAGTTATAAACATTATCAACACTCCGCAGTTAAAATTAATTACCGATGTTCAGTTCAAGATTTAAGTATCCGACAGACCTCAAATAAAACTGTTTATCTGCTCTAAGTAGATCCGGTAACATTATTTTAATTACAGTTGATTTCATTAGAGATTCCCTATCACTAAAACACCAAGTCAATAAAATTGTTAGAAAACTCTGGATACGTTTTATTAAACGATTTCTCTTGTTTTATGGTGGGCAGTGCGATTTTAAAAGTGTAAAAACAAATGATAACAACTTTGAAAAAAAAAATGCAACATTCTTATTTCTAGAAAATAATGCAGATATTCGGAATCCCGTGAATAACTAAGTACTCGTAATAAATATTCAAACTAAGTAGGTTTTGTATCGTGGTGACAATTTAGAAGTGTTGATATAAACTAGAACATGACATATGGGATAGAAGTGACGCCGATACCAGTAATAATAATAATAAATTGGATAATTTATAAAGCGCCATTTTTATGAATTACTCATTTCAAGGGCGCTGTGTTTTATCAACTAGATAATGATAATAATAATAATGATAAAAAAATTATAAACATATTTAGTATGAGGGCTGCACCTGACGAAGTCGATCAGCCCTTCCTGTCAGGAAATGATCATTTGAAAAGGTGCGTTTTGAGTCTCGAACTAAACTCTGATTGATTCTCAATGCACTTAAGGTCTGCTGGAAGACTGTTCCAGGCTGAAGGGCCGGCTACCACGAAGGCTCGGTCGCCAAAGTTTGTGCTTGGACAGCGTTTTGGCACAGTCAATCTACCGATCGCAGAAGACTTAGCTGATCGCAATGTAGACTGTCTAGTATTCAGGTTCTCGTTGATGCAGAGTTCAGATATATAAGCTGGTGCCATTCCATGCAACGCCTTATAGACTGTCCAGCAGAGCTTGTATTGTATCCTTTCTGAACATTTCAGCCAGTGGAGCTCCTTAAGATGCTGTGTTATGTGACAACTCTTTGGCACACCCCTTATCAGTCTTGCTGCTGCATTGAATGCAGACTGGAGTTTATTTGTTTGCTGTTTGGGGATGTTGGCGTAGAGACCATTGCAGTAATCTAGTCGGGACACGACGAAGGAATTGATTAATGTTTTAAAACTAGGACTAAAATCTTCTCGCAAATAACTCTCAGAAATTGGATCAGAAATCAGACGATTGGGTCTGTCTGAGGCGTTGAAGACATGTAGAGGTGGGAAAGAAACAGAAGACGTGTTTGGAGGGACCATAAATTATAGATCGCATGGAAGATACGAGACTTATTTAATAATTTGATCAGATTTATTTTGTATTTTTAATATTGTAGATTGATTTTTGATAAAAAGGCGTGTTAGTACTATGGAATCCCATAATGACACACTTGATAAAAAGGCGTGTTAGTACTATGGAATCCCATAATGACACACTTGATAAAGAAGCCAACATAGGTTGGCGAAAGACCTATAACAGACAATCTCATAAAAAATATTAATAAATTGTGACACTAATACTTCTTTAAAATTAAAACATAATCAATTAGAAAATAAATAATTGTTAAATGGTCCATTATGATACTTTAACATTCTAACGCTGTTAAATTAAAAAACTTTGTTTCATGTATCACAATTGTATTTATATTTTTCGCGACAGCTGTTTCGTCAACCTATGTTGACATCATAAACAATTTATCGTAACACCTGATGATGCCAACATCGGTTAGCAAAACAGCTGTCGCGACACTCTCAGTGAATAAAAAAAAATTGTGATATTATAACAGTGTTTTAAATTTTAACAGTAATGATATATTATTATAGCACCTGATGATGTCAACATAGGTCGACGAAACAGCTGTCGCGAAAAATATAAATACAATTGTGATACATGAAGCAAAGATTTAAAAAAAATTAACAGTGTATAAGTAATTATTATAAACCAGAAGATGGCGAGCTGCTAAAACCGTTCAAAGTCATGAAACTAAGTGGAATTAAACTAAATAAATTGTAATATATTTTTATTTTATTTTATTATTTACAATGATCATCTACCAAGAAAATTCAATTAATAACATTAACAATGATTACAGTTAATGCATGCTCGAACCATTATTCACTTTCATAGTACCCAATCAGGCCGGATGCAAACCACACAAGAGAAACTCCATCATTCATTTAATTATTGGTGTGTGTGTGTGTACACATGTGTAGTGAATGAAATGTGTACTGTAGATTTCTGGATACGAATGATAGCGATAACTTCTAGATCCAAGTCCACAGATATAGTCGCGGACACGTGTGGGAAGAGAAGCAAAAAGGGCACTGAACACGTGGTTTATAGATCCTCCTACATTTACATTTGCCTTTTCGAAACTCTGGAACATACGGAGATACAACTAGTACTGACTCAAACGCATCAAAAACATAGTAACGACATGTGCGACAACATGTTTAAATTATTATCACGCTAAAATACAAGGCACAATGTGATCATTTAATCTAGAAAACAGCGAAAACAGAATCTTAAGTGTAGTGTCTTCAAACAAGATTATGCAAAATTCTATATAGCAAGTATATATTCAAATTCTTGCATTATTAGTTCTAATGATTTATGTTTAAGATCTAAGTAATGTCCACATGTACGAGTCTCATACCACGTTTTGTGTCAGTTTGATGACGAGTAGTAAAAACATCCAAAATTATGTATAAAAATGCTTTAAGACTTCTGATACAAAACAGTTTTGTATTAGAACAATTTGTATTCTGGCGATTGATTTATGTATTTTTTAATTGGAGGGAGGATTTGTAGCACGGTTCATAACTACTCTATGTATTAAGTATTTTTATAAACAAAATCCATTTCAAAATCATAAAACAACTACCAAATCACATTCCAACAATGTTTCCTACAGACGTAAGAGGAATAGCCATTAGAGCTGAACCTCTGTAAGCCAGAAGATCCAAGTCCAAGTCCACATGTTTCGAAGGTGGCCCCATTCTCAGTTATAAATATAACTAAACTAAAATTATAGAAAGGCTTCTATAAAGTAAACATTAATTTAATTATATTAACATATGTATGAGGATTGTGGTCACCCCCGAAACATGTGAAATATTATATTTTTTAAAATATATACAGGTACATATAAAATGTGGATATAAGCAAAGTTACGAATTCTCCTATTAAATTAACAATATCTATGCATATCAAGGCATAGATCTGATTGTCAAAAAGGCAGCTGCAATCTCTGGTGCTCTTAAATCCACAATATGGAAAAACAAAGACATGGTCATTAAGAATAATATGAGAATTTACAAAGCATGCGTAAGACCAACAATAAACATTTGGCGTTGAAGCAAGGGCAGACACAGAAAGGACCAAACAAGTTTTGAGGACTTCCGAAATGAACACACTGAGGATGATAGCAGGCAGGATACTAAGAGATCGCGTGAGGAACACCAGAATAAGATAGATATGTGAGGTTGAGGATATTATACGATGTAGCAGACAGCGAAAAAGGGACTGGTACGGTCATGTCCAAAGAATGGACACCACCAGACTTCCCTATATTGCACTACATTATCAGCCTCTTTATAAACCTCCTAAAAGATGGAAGGACAGCTGGGAATCCATCTCACAGGAGGAGCAACCCTCTGGAGAACAGACTACATAGATCTGCCAAAACGCTGTCCAAGCACAAACTTTGGCGACCGAGCCTTTGCGGTAGCCGGCCCTTCAGCCAGGAACAATCTTCCAGCAGACCTTAAGTGTATTGAGAATCAATTAGACTTTAGATCGAGACTCAAAATGCACCTTTTCAAATTATCATTTCCTGACAGGAAGGGCTGGTCGTCAGGTGCAGTCCTCATACTAAATATGTTTATTATTATTGTTATCATTATTATTATTATTATCTAGTTGATAGAACGGGGGATCTTCTACAGCGCCCTTGAGATGAGTAATTCATAAAAATGGCGCTCTATAAATTATCCAATTTATTATTATTGTTATCTACAGCAAGAAGAAGAAATTAACATTGGTGTTTGTGTGTTAAAGTGTTTTAACCTTCAATAAGTATTTGTCGTATTGGCGAGGATTTTCGACCCTTCAGTGCATGTCGCAAATGTGACAATTTTACGACTTTAAAATTGCTAACCATGTCCTTCTAGATAATTATTTATCGCATTTTAATTATCAAAACAGTTCTGGAGTTTCGCATTTCAAAAATGTTTGTTTTAATGATATGTTGATTTACGGGAGTCTACAATAATTATCAAGCACTGGTAGAATGTTACGTATAAAATATGATACTTCTCATAGACAGAGTAACTTGAACCATATCAAAGTTTTTTTTGATAACATTACATACATGTGTTCGGACGACTCATGTACGTACACAATGAGGAGTGTGGGTACGAACAGAAGAGTAGGTATCAGTGAAAAGTATCTCGTCATTTCGAAATCAGTCGTCGACCTTACAAACTACTTATTTATTTAAAATGCAGTTCTTACTATTTATATACATACGTGCATTTTTATATAATGTAATTACATTATATATGAAGCAAATCGCTTACAAATACGTAAAAATTATATAACTAACTAACAATCACGCCGTCTCCCCGAAGGGGTAGGCAGAAATAATGGACTGCCACACTTTTCTTTAATGACATATTTGTCTCGCTTCTTCAACATTCATACATCGTGTCAAGAACGCCCGTCGATCTCTGACTCTTCACGTGGTCGAAATTCAATATTTGATTTATTTGATCGTGCCACGTTTTCCTCGGTCTTCCTCTATTTCTAGTTCCATTTACATCGTTAACATATATTTTATTAAAATGTATGAAAAAAAAACGATAGTTTTAAAGAAGTTTTATTAAAATATTTATTTATGAGGCTACTTCTAAGGCATTATCAAATGTTTTGGACATTTGATAATGCCTTAGAAGGGCGAAACATGTCATAAATAAATATTATAATAAAACTCCTTGAAAAGTATCGTTTTTTCATACGTATAAATAATTTAATATGGAGTTTTACATCATTGTTCAAGAAACAATAAATAACATATATTTTGTTTTAACATTCTTTCCTCATTCATTCTTTCCATATGTTCAAACCATCTTAATGATCCTATCATTATTTTGTTCATGACACCATCATTCGCACCGCATTCACTTCTTATATTTTCATTAGACACTATATCATACACAGAGTATCGACACATTCGTCTAAGAGATCTCATTTCTACTGCATTTATTCTACTTTCATCCATATAAATATTATTTATCTGGATGAGAGTATACTACTTTACTACTTATATTCTATATTAATATTATTTTAATCTTAAGTTAAAATTATAAGTCGGTCTAATGTTTGACTTAAACTGATAAACTGACTTTAAAACGCTTAATCAACGAGGGCTTAGGTTAATCCGCATTCGCTCATCTGTAAATCCGCATTTGCCCATCCGCATAAAACAATTATTCTATAAATCACTTAATATTCTTATCTCAATTTTAGATAAACTTAATGCGTAACACTGTGGAATTCCATAATGACGAATTTTTATGAATTAAAATTGTTTTTTCCACTTTTGAATTTATTTTTCTCGACATGTTTTGAAGGCTTACACCTTCATCATCGGGAGAACGATTATATCGTTCTCCCGATGATGAAGGTCTCGACGAATTCGAAGGGTTGGTCATTTTACAATAGAAGTAGGAAGAATTGACGTGTGTGTATAACTCGTTGTATGAATGTGGAGGAATCTAGAGAGGTGTGTCAGGATTGATTAGTGTGATGGTCTATTCTCTTTGCCTACCCCTGCTTTTGTTTGTAATTGATTTAAAAAAAAAGAACATTATTTAGTATCACTGATTTACTAGAGAATCAGATGGTACAGTTTTTTTAATGGTCGCTTATAAAAACGAAGGTAACACGCAAGGTGAGTATTTATTTCTAATAGTAAAAATATTCATTTTTAAGGATTAATTGTATCTCAATAGAGACGAAGATGTAAATTGTTTTTGGAAACAGAATATGGTGGTCGAGGCGTTTACAGGACTTAGGACCTGTCATTGGTTGGATTAAGCGATCGCTTTATGTTAACAACATTCCCCCATTCCGCCCTTCTTACGACCACCACGTCTGACAAATTTTTGGAAGATGTATATATGCTACTATGTTGAGAAACACTTCACATTTTTAGGTCAATTTACACTAGCGCCATCTATTAAGATTATATGTAAACATAAATATATACATCTTTCAAAAATTTGTCAGACGTGGTGGTCTTAAGAAGGGCGGAATGGGGAATGTTGTTAACACAAAGCGATCGCTTAACCCAACCAATGACAGGTAATAAGTCCTGTAAACGCCTCGACCACCATATTTTGTTTCCAAAAACAATTTACATCTTCGTCTCTATTGAGATACAATTAATCCTTAAAAATGAATATTTTTACTATTAGAAATAAATACTCACCTTGCGTGTTACCTTCGTTTTTATAAGCGATCATTAAAAAACTGTATCATCTGATCTCAAGTAAATCAGTGATACTAAGTTATGTTCTTTTTTAAAAAAAATTCAATTACAACCAAAAGCAGGGGTAGGAAGAGATAATCGACCTCCACACTACTCTATCCTGACACACCTCTCTAGATTCCTCCACATTCATACAACGAGTTATACACGCACGTCAATTTTTCCTACTTCTGTTGTAACATGATCAACCCTTCGAATTTGTCGAGACCTTCATCATCGGGAGAACGATATAATCGTTCTCCCGATGATGAAGGTGTAAGCCTTCAAAACATGTCGAGAAAAATAAACTCAAAAGTGGAAAAAACAATGTTTTAATTCATAAAAATTCGTCATTATGGAATTCCACAGTGATACAATTAATCATTAAAAATGATTAACCCGCAATGGGTAAAATCCAGTATTTGTCTACATTAAAAAAAAAATTGTATAAAAATATTCAATCAAATAAATAATGGGCAACGCGTCGTGGTCATTCGCAGGACTGCGAGCTGCCAAGCTAGTCGGACTAAAGTTATACCTTGGCTTTATTGAAGGTATGTGGTCCCCGAGTCGAACATCTATGTATTCTCCACCTCCATATAACGATTAACGACATACACTGCGGGACATGGTACTCTAGACGATACAAACAAGACGGTATTCCGTTGGGCGCAGGAATATATCAACTGGCCTAAAATGTATAACTTGTGTGTCGCGTAGGTACCCAAGTCAGTGTCCCAGTTCACTGACCGAATTGAAAAAAAATATGATACCGTCAAAAGCCACAAAGATTAAATTTGAAGTAGTTTTTTCTACCCACCACGAAAAACTCCATCAAATTAATTGAATAAATTTTTCGGATCTGAAATCAATTAACAAAGAACAAAGGATTGAGTAAAAAATAAGTAATTGAATTCTACAACAAACCGTTATTTAAACATTGGTGTGAACTAAACTTTAGTATTGATGAAAATGTATGTTATATACATTACACATTGTTATAATAAAGGATGTTTTTTTTAGAGGTATACAAATTCAAAATGAAAAAAATATAATAAAATAATGTAAATGTCTATGAAATAGGCTTTATTTAATAGATAATTTTATGCCATTATTGCTTAAATGTGATTTCAGGGATATGAGCACCATGGCTAGCTCAAAAGAAGCGCAATCGTGAAGTCCAATTTTTGACACCTTTATTGAGCAACTGGGTGAAATGGCAAAACGTACTGACTACAAATCAACAACTGTAGCCTAGGGATTGAATGAGCGAAGCTAACGAAAGGCGCCGTTCGCCTTTAACAGCTTCGGGTAAGCGGTGGGAATGCTCTATGTCCTATGTACTAATCTTCTTCTTCTTCTTCTTATTGTATTGTGCGATCTGTTTATGCAGGATATCAACTTTCTTCCTGTGATGAAGACAACCAGCCTTCTCTGCATCTCTTTGGTGGTCGTCGACGGTCCTCTGAGTCTCATGCATCAGGATATTAGGAATTCTTGCTGGATCCATTCTCTCGATGTGGTCCCTCCAGAATCGTCTTCTCTGCATACTCCATCTCACTATGTCATAAATTTTGCAGGATTTACGAATTTCTTTATTGGGTATCCTATCTCTAATGGTTCTCCCCACAATAGGTCGCAATGTTCCCATATCTGCTACTCTTAAGAGATGTTTGGTTCTGACAGTGTCTGCTCTTGCTTCGATTCCGTAGGTCATTATTCATGTACTAATCAATCAAAATAAATTGATTTTTTTCCTGCAGATAACACTTCCAACAAATCGCTCTGGCGGAGTAGAGAGAAAAGACGGAGAAATCAATTAAATATGGGTAAGTCGAAAATACAAGAGGATGACCTGGGGGTTCTACAGCTGCAGCAGATGGCAGACGCGGAGAAAGACTTTTAAAATGAGCTGAAAACGAAAAGCGTCGAAGAACAATGCGAGGCATAAAAACATATGTTCTCTTTCACAAAAAGCCATCTTAATTGGTTTATTTTTAATTGCGATTCGATTAATGAAATAACATCCATTGTAAATTAACCCTTTGGTGGCAGGGGGGAAAACGTATTCCCACCTTCGAAATTGCTCTAAAAAGATCATTGGGAATTATGTTTCCTAAGTTTATTTCCAGAACAGTAGTGGCCTATGGATGTGAGGCGTGGACAATGACAGCGAAATCCGCAGAGCGACTGGATACTTTTGAGAGAAGGGTGCTGCGCAGAATTCTGGGACCTGTAAATGACGGTGAAGGCTGGAGAGTGCTACATAATGACGAGCTGTACCATATTTACAACTCTCCACACAGGTCAGACTGAATAGACTGAGATGGGCCGGTCACGTGCAGAGGATGCCGTCAGGAGGAGTTGGAGGCGAAGAATACTGGAGGCTAATGCTCGATATGGGTTGTAGGGCCATCGAAGAAGAAGTTTATTCACTCCAGTCATCTAGCCCCATTATCAGGAATTACGATAAAACATTTACCAGCTTTATCGGTTGTAATTTTAACTGGCAGTTGAATTTTAAAAAAACACGTGTCATTTTGTTTTTGAGTGTCGTGCGTCATATAAAATATTTTTTTGACAAAAGCTTCAAGTAAATAAGGATTTTGACGATTGATTTGAGTTCTATATACTCGTACATTTATTTCACTGTATGATATATACGTGTACATACATAGCTGGTGATTTGATCTGAATTTCAATGTACCTATATCATATTTCATAATAGGAATGTGATTAATTTTTTAAATTATTAAAAAAATATGTATATATTGTTTCTTATGCCGAAGAGTATTATACCAAGTATCAGTGGGAAGTAAATATCCTATTAAAAACTTTCTTTACATCATTACAGTGCGAGCCAAATCGATAGATATAATATAGATTCTCATGACATGTGATAGGTTAATCTATCGCCATTTAATTGTCACGTGAAATGTACACCAGACCAAAAACAGTGTGACAATCACACTACAATCGTTGAAAATCGAACCCGAAATCTTAGGTGTGGGAGTCATACTTCTCTCGCATCATTCATACACGTACGTCAATTTCTCAGACTCACGTGGCCAACATTTAATATTACATTGATTGATTTGATTGTGTCACGTGTCCTCGGTCTTCCTGGTTGCATTTGCGTCGTTTACTTAAATTTTCATTACCATTCTCTCTTCATTTATTCTTTCCACGTGTCCAAACCATCTTAATGGTCCTTTCGTGATTTTCTTCATAATACTTTCATTCGCACTGCATTCAGTTCTTAGGTTTGTGTTTGACACTCTACCGTACACAGATTTATCAAAAATTATTACAACAATAACATATGGCGTTGAAGCGAGGGCAGACACAGTAAGGACCAAACAAGTTTTGAGGACTTCTGAGATGAAGACAACGAGGACGATAGTAGGCAAGACGCCGAGAGAGCGTGAGGAACACCAGAATAAGAGCGATATGTGAGGTTGAGGATATTATAAGATGGAGCAGACAGCAAAAAAGGGACTGGTACGGGCATGTTCAAAGAATGGACACCATCAGACTCCCCTGTATTGCACTACACAATCAACCTCCTAAAATATGGAAGGACAGCTGGGAGTCGACCTCACAGGAGAAGCAATAGTCTGGAGAACAGACCACATAGTTCTACAACAAGCAAGAAGAAGATCTTCATATTAGTTAGTGAATGATTCTGTAAGTGATTGAATAAACGAAGTTGTGTAAAACTGGTAAATTATTATAGTATTTTTATTATTATGAAATAGTAATTACCCAGGCAAGCAACACAAGTTGTGCAAACAGTAGCAGACTTTAATGAATGAAATTCGAGTAATTTCTGCTAATCCTATTGAAGCATGAAGTGAAGAAACAATCCGAGCAGTTTATTTTGTTTCTCCATACAAATGAAAGCTGTTGTTATTATTACTTAGTGTAGGTATGCTTTAATTATGATTTAAGTTGTTCGTCTCGGACTGGTTACCCTAGTTAAAAAACACAAGTGCATTAGAAATTTTTTATTAATAAAAAAATAATGATAACAAATAGTAGAAGCCCTTGTTTATGATAATAAAAATCTTATCAATAAAATAATTCTAAGAATCCCGCGCAGACGAGGTCGAATAAACAGAGTAGACGTTATTGAAGCGATAGGAAGGATATTCAAGAAGTGTCCTAGGTGTAAAAACAAGATGTTCCAACACTAACATGTCCATCAAATATTTGCGCGTGCTCAGCAAACAGAAAACATAACCACTTCTGCCCAGAGCAACGCGGAAGAAATTCGTATGGGCGCTTGTGAAATTGCTGGCTACTGAGTTCAATGTTCAGAAATCGAACTGTTGCATGGCAGCAATAAACCTATTGGCTTCGGTCATTCATGAATGACAACTGAATTGCTCAATGATTACACGCGGCTGATTTATTTTTGAAATTCTCAATGAAATGGCAACCGGAAATAGGTCCCGACAGGCGCACCGTGCACGGCGGTGGGAGTGGCCCAATCGGTAAAAATAATAAGTACAATATTGTACAACAGGTGATTGAGCTAATTGACAACAGTATCTCCGCTGTGTTTATGCATTTCACGCGTGTTTCGGTCGCTCATTACATAAAATAGGTGGGCTATCGTCGGACGCGGCGATAGCGCGGGCGCGGGCGCGGTACCGTCTGGCCATTAGAATTCTGGACGTTTCGTCGGGTATGGCATGCCTCGAAGAAACGTCGCATCAAAACATTGCAAGGCAAGTTACATTCAAATAATATTCATTCATTTAGATTTTATTACATTAGACATGGTGTGTGATTAGTAAAACAAGTGTTGAGTTTCATAAAACAAGTGTTACGAAGAAGCACCTGCGAAAGAGTGGTGAAGGTGGGAGCAGGGAGTAGGGAGCAGGGAGCAGGGAGTAGGGAGCAGGGAGCAGGGAGCAGTCGAGGGGCAGAGCAGGCACGGCGGGGCGGGCGGGCCGCGAGACAGGAGTGTAATCCTAACCGCGCCTCGCGTGTTTACTCGGGAGTTTTATGTTCGTAGCTGGCAGCGGCTAGATGCGGGAACACATGTTGTTTGGTTTACAAGATTCGTGGAAATATAGAAATAGCCGCGGGGCTTACCGTCGGGGGGCGGCACTGTTGTCGCTTCCTCATTCACCCACACAGAAATAACCACAGGCGGCGAGACGGACCCGCCGCTCGGATATGTCGCTTCCACTAGCACTGCACTGTCGGCCACTTCACTACTTCACTCCACTGTCCGCGGAGCGCGATCGGGCGGCGTGCGGCCTGCTCGGTGGGCCTGCGCCGTGTGACTGCGGCCGCCGCGCGCATGCGCCCCCCCATTCAGCCCCCCTCCCCCCGCCCCATTCACGTGCTCTCTCCGCGCCCGTCATGAATGGAACTTCGCCATGGACTCTCCACTCGCTGAAGACTACTTCTGGCTTCTTTCACATGATCGTCATGTCTGAATATGTATTCCTTCCAAGACTTCTCTCCATTCATTTCTGTCTTGTTCTTTGGGTCTCCAGTCGTTGACCTCAAAAACTCGTATAGCCAGGGGGTAGTATCAGATCCATTCACACAACATAACCTACAATGTTACTCATATTCCATTATGTATAGATAGTGGTTTGGTTTCAGAATACCTGACTTGCTATTGGATCCTTTCTGAAATATAATACTTCCTCAAGACACTTGCAAAAATATACATTATTGTTCATATTTATTGAAATTATTATTACTACCAAAAATAAATTAATAATATGTGCCATTTTATTTATTTATGTAACATTTAAATTTAAAGACCTTAATTTTTTCGTAAAAAACATTAACAGTGTCGCATATCAGTTTTTGACCTTGATAACGAAAACTGTAACCATCACTGAAAGTTTGGTTACATTTCACGGTCATTTTCAAAACTAGACTCTTCCAACGTGCACATGTTTAAGACAAGTTTGTTATTGTTATGACTTTCAAACTGTCCACGTGGACTGTTTCCCGCGCTTTCGGTGGGCGGCCCCGTAGGCGGGCGGACCCGCCCTGCCCGCCCTGCCCGCCCAGGGGAGGCCCCTCGCTTCCTCTATCGATTTCCGCCCAACACCCCCGCCCGCTTGGAAATGTCAAAGATGCAAGGAAACTATAAAGCCAGCGAGTACTTGTTTGCTCAAAGTGCCTTTGGGTTCAGCAATGTCCCTCCAACATCAAACTCACTGTAATGTCTAGTTTAGTCAAATATATAACAATTATATTCCTTTTTGAAATTACAAAAAATACCTTTTTACTGTTTTGGTGTTCAAACTATACAAGTTTTTTCCTTTATAAAAATAATTTTGACAGATGTAAAAATACATGTTTCATTTGTTCCAATGACAATTAGAATAAATTGTTCAATAATATGTTGAAGTTGTTGCTGGTGTTGGATTGTTTCCAGTGCCTAATTACGTGGAATAAGATAAAATAAACACAAATGTCCGGATCGTCCAGCTGACCATCTAAAGTAGCAGTATGTGTTCAATTATGTTTCTTTGTTATTTTATTTGATATCCTTGTATTTCAGATAATTTGTTTTACATTTGTTATGTAGACGTTGAACGATCCAAGTGTGCGCGGGAGATGCCTGTTGGTGGCGATGAGGTTCGCAACCCATCACACCGCGTCTCTCGCGATGGCGAAAAGAGAAGGATGGAGTGCCGCATCGATTCAAGTGTGGCAGTCCATTCTTTCTGCCTACCCTTTCGGGGAGACGGCGTGATGGTTAGTTAGTTAGTTATCATGACAGCTGTTATTATCGGTTAGCGAAACAGCTGTCGCGATAATTTCGGAAAGAAATATAATCAATTGTGATATTTTATAACAATGTTTTTGTTTAAACGATCGAAGTGTGCGCGGGAGATGCCTGTTGGTGGCGATGAGGTTCGCAACCCACCACACCGCGTCTCTCGCGATGGCGAAAAGAGAAGGATGGAGTGCCGCATCGATTAAAGTGTGGCAGTCCATTCTTTCTGCCTACCCCTTCGGGGAGACGGCGTGATGGTTAGTTAGTTTATAAAAATACTTGTTAATTCTGTACAAAATTACATTATTAATTTTATGGAATCTCTACATTCATCATTTTGGTCAGAATTTCACCATTGTCCCAATTAGCATCTTTGATGATGTCCAATCATTCATGTATTGCCTCATTTTACCCGATTTGACTAACTCATCCTTATCATTTGTTTTTTTCTTGTTTTATTCGATTTACGTATTTATTTATTTGTGCTATAGTCTTATTTTACATTATTTGTGTAGTTCTTCTTTATATTTTGCTTCTTCTTCTTCTTCAAGTTCCCTGTCGGGTCCCCCCAACGTTAGCGATCACCTCGGCGAACCTGTCCCTGTCCTGCGCCGCTTGGAACAGCTCCTCCTCACTTCGGATGCCGGTCCACACCCTCACGTGTCGCAGCCAGGACATTTGTCTCCTACCGGGCCCTCAGCGTCCCTCAACTTTCCCCTCCAATATCAGTTGGAGAAGGTGGTACTTTTCCCCACGCAGTATATGACCCAGATGTGAACTTTTTTTTTGTGAAAAGTTTTTATTTTTAAGTTGATGGTAACATTAGATGACGCCAAGACCTGTTGACGAAACTGCTGTCGCGCAAATTTCATAGGAAATAAAATTGATATTATTGTTTCAAATTAAACAGTATTTTATTAATTAACTAACCAACTAACTTACCATCACGCCGTCTCCCCGAAGGGGTAGGCAGAAAGAATGGACTGCCACACCTTTCTTTCCTGACATATTTCTCTCGCTTCCTCAACATTCATACATCGTGTCATGCACGCGCGTCGATTTCTCTGACTCCTCACATGGCCGACATTCAATATTTGATTTATTTGATCGTGCCACGTTTTCCTCGGTCTTCCTCTATTTCTGGTACCATTTACATCATTAACATATAATTTTTACCATTCTTTCTTCATTCATTCTTTCCATATGTCCAAACCATCTTAATGATCCTTTCATTATTTTGTTCATGACACCATCATTCGCACCGCATTCACTTCTTATATTTTCATTCAACACTCTATCATACACAGAATATCCACACATTCGTCTAAGAGATCTCATTTCTACTGCATTTATTCTACTTTCATCCTTCCTGTGCCAGTTCCATGCTTCGCTTCCATACATAATTAATCAATTTTATATAATATCTTAGCGTATTCTAGACTGTTCCCTTTCGTATTAAATGAGGGCTGGACATTACATAGGTGCCAAAAATCAGAAAAGTCAAAAATGAGTTTTCGATCCCAATTGGTGTTCACATAAAAGCCAATAATCGTGCAAAGTAATCGAATAATGGAGTTTAGTTCAAATGTCACCTTAAAGATGCCACATGTGGTAAATGATATACTCGTATTATATGTAACAATAAACAGTTTTTTTTTTCTCTTTTTCTTCGTTTTATGTTTTAACCACTTTTTTAATGTCATGAACAACAAATGTATTTATTCTCGTAATTTATTAAATGCCGTATTGTTAGTCAACTGGACTTGCATAAGTGCATAACAAGTCCAAACGATCGTTATCTGAATGTAAAATACTTTTCTGAATATGATTATATTTTCTCTGTGCTTGGAACAAAGAAAAATGCCTGCGCGAAGATTTTGTTTTACTGATTGGATGTATTGCATCACTTCCTGCCAGCTCTTCCGAGAGCCATCTTCATCTGCGGTATACAACAACCAGTGGAGTTTGTATAACAATAATAACAGGGTACCCAAGAGAAAAATACATATTTTTTTGCCTATTTATAAAAAAAAAAACAGAAATGTTGTGGGTGACTGCTTGAAAAATGCTGTTTCAAAAACAAAAATATGCTAAAGGAGGCAAAATACGAATCTACAAGACATGCGTTCGTCCTATAATGACATATGTAATCGAAACGAGGGCTGACACCATCAAAACAAAAAGTCTCATAAGAACCACAGAAATGAGGACTCTCCGAACCGTTGCAGAAACGACACTACGAGACAGAATAAAAAAATCGGAAATAAGAAAGATCTGCAATGTGGAAGATGTCATGCGACGGGGAAAACTGAGAAGACGCTACTAGAGAGATTATGTGGGGAGAGTATGTTCTGAAAAATCATAAGTAAAGCGGCAAATAAAAGTACCGACCTCCAGGAAGACCACCCTAAAGATGGCGAGAGAGTTGGACATCTACATCCCAGGAACAGGCTCCGAGAAATGACAGAACACAATCCTAAATACAGCAGACGAAGAAGGAATGTTGAAAGTTTTCCGTTCTTAAGTCTGTTATACTAACTATTATTTAAAACGTCAAAAATCACAAAGTAATCGGTCTATTCTCCAGAGCTCAGCTAATTAAATTGACAATTGATTGACAGCTTCAATTGTTTCCAATTGTTATCAATTGATTGTAAATGCAAATTCAGTTTATTTTTATCAAAGTTGTATTCTGGATTTTTTCGGAAACAGTACATTATAAGTGTGCGAATATATGAGTTAAGGAAGACTTAATTTGATTTTATTTAACCTATATAGTGCGGCTGCCTACATTTGCAGTTCAAACACAAGTGGACATCCACTTTATGCAGCTCACGCACTCGTATATTAGCTCGAAACCTTATCCATCTTATACCTGGACCTACAAATAAAGCGAGAGATATTGTAAATCCTATTCTATATTTCTGTTGAAATGATTGACCAGGTTGTAATCCACGCGAATGCTGAAATTGATTTGAAAAAGAGAAGTACAAAGAATTCGTATTTTTCTTGGTGGGTCTTTACCTCCTCCAAGAAACGTTCTCATTCTGTCCTGTCTCTGGTCGCTACCTCCCAGTCTTGCTGCTCCAGGATTCGACAGTTTGCCACGGCATCATCGAACCTTATCAGTCTCGGCCTGCAGTCGCCATATTGGATTGTCAAACAACACTCTTTTGGGGAGCTCCAGAGCCCCCATGCGGTGCAAGTACCCTAGTCAGCGCACTCTGTTAATCTTTATAAACTTGACAACGCTGACGTCCTGGTATAGATCGTAAACCTCTGTGTTGTATCACCACATCTGACTATCCTTAATGGGTCCGAGGATTCTGTGGAGGATCTTTCTTTCGAAGCAGTTTAACTTTACTTCATCACGTTTAGTGGGTGTCCAAGTCTCCGAGGCATATGTTAGAACTGGTCTAATCAGCGGTTTATATAAAGTGGTCATTGTTTTTCTGGACAGCAAACGCGACTAAAAGTTTTTATTGAGGCCAAAGTAGCATCTGTTTGCTGCGAATATCCGTTTCCCAATCTCTTCGCTGACATCATTTATTCTGTTAACTTGGGAGCCTAGGTACTTGAGAATAACTATCTTGTACTAATTGAGCTACCTCAGCTAATGAAATGAAAGCATGCTCGGTGTTTTTATGCAATCAGGTACTATAAAAAGTAACCACTTGCCTTCGAGAATGTTATTTGACACCGAACGAAGCGGCAAGGTATGATGTAGTAGTGCTGATTGATTTGACTTCCTGCTAAGATGCTGTCGCCTTAAATACATATTTTATAACATGTTAAACTTATGCGTGATCAATGCGTATATCATTAACGTACTCGTATCTAACATAATATACGAGTAGTACATCAACGTCAACAACCGCTGAAACGCAGATCATTCGTGGAAAAATTAACCGACTATCTCATTGACCGGTGGTTGCGGAAACGGTACAATACTGAAGCTTTGAGAAAGAATATGATGGCCAGTATCAAAGATATCTTTAATATTGAAAATGTATTGGTTAGAACTTCTCAAGCACAGTGAAATGAATAAAAATTGCGCGGTTCGACCATCCAGGAGCACAGGATGTCTAAAGTCATGCCACTCTTGTAGCAAGGCCATTTGTGGCGATCATACCATTCCAGTCTGCTTGGACTGCCAAGATTAGCTTATTGAATGTGTCTTATAGTTTTTAGAAACCATAATATATGTCCTTTCATGTTATCTACTTTTTAAATTAATAAATGTAATTTCAAGAAAAATACTAACGTTTCATTGTGTCACTAATATTTAGTGACTGTGTAAATCTAAAATAAGTTTAGTTAAATAAAATAATTAAATTTTGATTTCAATAACAAAATCTAAATTATCTGAAAAAATCGCTTTTGATAGCTATTAAAACGTCCGCTTGAACACCACAGTTTATACATTTATATAAATAGGTTTTTCTTTTAGTTTTTATATTGTCCTTATAAATACAAATTGTATTTGACAGTGTATAAGGCTCGACACCAGAGAACGCCAACGTATATTTCGGACCTCTGCGTGACACTAGTGGCAATGGAAAGGTAACGTTCATTCCGATCAGTAGAAACAAATGCAAACAACATAACAATTCCAGTTAGAGCCAATGTAGCAAGTTTCTACGATCGTGCTTTCAGCGTTGCGGGTCCGTTGGAGTGGAATAGCCTCCATATTAAGTATGAGGATAATGACGTTAAATTTAAGAAACTTCTAATGACTGCACTGTTCGGTCAGTTTTTTCCTAGTGCCCCCTAGGAGTAATTGATTTTACAAAACGGCGCACTTAAAATAAAAGTCATCAAAATAATAAATAAACAAATAAATGGAGCTTGGATACAAGCGAAAAAAGTTGACGTAATTACAATTCAGTGGCTAATATGCAAACTGTTATTTTATTTTATATATGTAATAATTTAGTTATTTAAATCATTCAAGGTCACGTTTTAATATTTTTATTACCCATTCAAATCGTCAAATAAACGTTTTTGCTGGACCACGCTGTTTTTATACACACGCTCCTGGTTCTCTCAATGTTAAAGAAGTCAGACACCTCCTGCATGCGATTGAAATGCATTTGCATAACAGCAGTCAGCACTCCTCCGTCCGCGGCTCGGATGTTCCATTTACTGATGTGCTACCGGTTTATTTCAATAATCCAAAACATGTTCTAAATATGCACTTCGCGTAAAACACTTGCATAATTTTACAACAATGACTAAATATTAATTTTGAAGGATAATGAAACACACAAGACCACCGGGTGGCGGTCTAGGGGATAGAACGCTTGGCTCCTGATCCAGGGGACATGGGTTCAAGCCTGGACACGACCAGATTCCTTCTTCATAATAATGAGCTATTATTTTCTGCTCACATTGAAGATTGTAAAATAAATTTTAATATCATTGATGTAAATCCTTGATATTAGTCTTTTCTTTAAAAAAAAGATTGTAAAATAACTCTTCCATATATTAGAATTCAAGCTCCAAATATTCAACAGTAGCGTTAACAGGTCTTTTTGTCCCCGATAGATATCTCCGACAGCGACAGCACAGGTTGCCAGAACCAATCTGCCTCTGGTGACACCGGTGGGAAGAGCAATTAGTCTGCTGAAGGCGGTCTCCTCGGAGATCGACGTCTTTCATATTAGTGAAAGTACGTTCAGGGGACAAATACTCTTGACTTTAGAAAGTATCTTGTCTTCCTAATGTCGAACCATCACTAATGCGTTCCTGGTATTATGTTGTATGTGTATAATATCTTACCTGTACTCAATAGCTGCCTTAATCATTTATGCTGTTTGTAATGTCTTTTGAGTAAATAAACTGATTTGATTGATTGATTTATTAAAAGCGTACTACTGTACGGATGTGAGACTTGGAAATCTACCGCGGAAGTTATTGGAAAACTCCATGTGTTTATAAATGGGTGCCTTCGCTCAATATTCAAGATCTGTTGGCCTCAAACAGTGTCAAATGCCGTTCTCTGCTCCATGACGCAAATGGCTGTGGATTGGTCACACCCTGAGACGGAATCTAGCCTGCATCGCTCAGGGGGAAAGAGGAAGCAAGGCAGACCTAGAGCCACCTGGAGAAGAACCCTGTAGAACGAGGTCAAAGCAGTAGGCCTCACTTGAAATAATGTTAGGCATTAGGCATGCGATAGAGTCGGGTTGAGAAGGTTCCTCGAGGCTCTATGCACCACGGAGGTGTGCCAGGACAAGATGAAGAAGAGACCCAATAGAATTCAGGTTAAAATCCTTATGTATTTAAGCGAAGCATGAAAATGTTATGGTAGAACCCTTGTTACAGAAGATCTTAACTCTTGTGCTGAACTAAACCCTTTTTGATGGTTTTCAAGCCAGAATTTTTTCTTCTCCAGACACTTCGTTTTCCGTTGGATTAATTTTACCATGGTTACAGCACATTGTATTTATCATTTCTCAAAATGTGTCCGAAGTATTCCAGTTTCCTGCGCATGTTCTAAACCACTTATTTTTCTTTCTTCATTCGTTGCAGTACTTCCTCGTCTGTGACTTTAAATATTGTGATTTTAATTAAGTATTACATACACATAACATATCAACCAATTACAGTTTGAGGATGATACAATGTTGGTTAGCATTAACCCTGAGCACATATCCACGATGTTGGAAGAGATAATAAAGCATCAAAGAAAATTGGACTATGTCTGGGGAAAACGACAATCATGGCACCTACTCCAGAACCGACCACAATAGACCGCACCCTGATGGACATGGTCGATTCATAAATTGTATAATATGCCCCATAAAATAGTACTAAGCAGAGAGAATCAAACCGCGGAAATCAATCGAAGAATTGGTTTGGGTTGGGATGCCTTCCGAAAATTGGACCATATATTGAAAAATCCACTAACCCCTCTTAACCCATAACGGAAGATGTTTGACTGCCGCGTCCTACCGTTCGTTGGGAATCAGTATAGCGGACAGGGTGAGAAATAACATTATTAGAGTCAGAATAGAAGTGTCGGACATCATCGGAAGGCGTTGGGCAGGCCATGTCGCTCGCAGTTCTGACGATGCATGGACAAAACGCCTTCTTTAAGGGGTGTCCTAGAACTGGAACAGAACGTGCGCAATCGAGGGACGACATTAAAGTGATCGCCGGTACGACATGGATGCTTGTTGCACAGAATCGACATGGATGGAAGCAGATGGAGGAGGCCTATGTCCAGGAGTGGACAGATACAGTCTGACGATGATGATAATGATTTCTTCATTTTAATAGCATTGGAAGTAGTAAATCATACGTAAATACAACTAATTAAAAACGAATTTGGTACATACTAGGTGAGAGGAAAATAATTGTTATTGTCATAGGATTTCCGCCCCATTTTTAATTAATTAATCATCTCGAAGGTGTTGTCGAAAATACTTGATATAACAAACTAGTTATAAAATATTCATAGTTAATATGAGGCTGCGCCTGTTGCAGTCGATCAACATTTGCATCAGGATATGATCATTTACGAATATGTATTTTGAATCGCAATATAAATTTTAACTGGTTCTTCATGCGCATGATGTTTGCAGGATTATTGTTCCAGGCTAAAGAGCTGACTATCGCGAATGATCGGTAGCTAAATTTTGTGTAACAACAGCGTTTTGGGATAGAAAATCTGCCCATCGCAGAAGACATTGCTGATCGCAATGTAGACTGCCTCGCATATAGGCTCTCGGAGATGTAGGGTTCTGATAAATAAGCTGCTGCCATTCTATGGAACACTGCCACTCCAGTGTCACTACCGTTTTAATTATAATGTACGCTTTCCGCAGTAATCAATTATTAATATGGAGTTTTGCATGTTTCAAGCAACAATAAAAAATTTAAATTAAATGTCTGATAAAATTAAGGCGTTAGTACTATGCAATTCAAGATCTATTGGCCCCAAACAGTGACAAATGCCGTTCTCTGGACCATGGCAGGCGGAATACCAATCAGAGAACAAGTCGCTAGATGCAAATGGCTGTGGATCGGTCACACCCTGCGACGAAACCCAGCCTGCATCGCTCAGGGCGCACTAGATTGGTCCCCTAAGGGGGGGAAAGAGGAAGCAAGGCAGACCTAGAGCCACCTGGTCATGGTTAGTTAGTTAGTTAGTTGTTTCGACATGATTTGAAGGTTTTACACTCTCATCATCGGGAGAACGTAAAAATCTCCGTAAAACCTTCGAAACATGTCCAGAAATATAAACTTGATTGCAGATAAAAACAGTGTGCAATATTCACAAAAAAATCGTCATTAATATTTAATTTTAGTAATGTTTTGCAAATTTTTGTGGACTATAAAACGTTATTTATTTTATGCACAATATCCTTAAAATATTTAAATAAAAGCAATAAACGTTTACACCCATTGTTCCGTGATTTATATTTACGATGATGCAATAATGATTATTACCCTGTGTTATTGCTCCCAGAATCTGTTAATGCGGAGAATTATACATGGCCCATTATAAATACATATAGTTACAGGCATCACGGTGTGCTCTGTGCAATAAATCCTTGGATAACCAAAAGACTACGTGCAATATGCCATGTGCAGGTAGCCGATTTCCCTGATCTAAAGTCCGTCAACGTAATGAGGATGGCTTTAATATAAATCAATATCTGTGCCTATAATACACGTAATGGACAAAGGAAGGAAGATATCAGAGTACTTGGAATTTATTTTACGTGCCAACCGCATGTGAATGCAAATAGCATCAAACGTGTTCAATTAAAAGGTATTTAAGTTGGATTTTTAAAGAAAATACTAACTTACATATTTTATTACAAGACTTATTATAGAAGAAGGATTAGATTTTGATTTAGTTAGATTTACACCCGTGAAAGAGGAGGTCACTTCCGAAACATGTACTGCGTAATATTTTTATTTTGTAAAATAATGTTTAATAAATAAAGAGGATAATACATATGTTGTATAGTGTGAAATTCTGTAAGTTTCAACGACAGTAGTGAGATTCAGTATGTCTGAACGCCTACGGTGGGCTGGCCATGTGAAAAGAATGCCTGAGGGTAGAACACCACAAATTATATCCAGATGGGTGCCTCGCGAAAAGAGACCAAGAGGCAGACCGAAGAAAAGATGGGCGGATTGCGTGGAACAAGATTGGGAGAAAATGGAAGGAGCTGGGGAATGGAGAGAGAAGGCCAGAGACAGAAGTCAGTAGAGGACCGTTGTGGAGGAGGCCAAGTCGCACACCGGGATGTAGCGCCGAGAAATGAATGACATATATTGTATACAAGCAGTGTGAGTGGAAAGACGAATCGTAGAAGACCAAGAAAAGAATATCATGACCATATTAATCACATACTGTAAAAGGCGGCCACATTCGAAGTTGGAACGAGCGTGCATGTTACGATGTAAGAATGTAGAGGTTGCTAGAGAGGTACGTCAGGACAGAGCAGTATGGCGGTCCATTCTCTATGCCTACTCCTCCGGGGAAACGGCGTGATGGTTAGTTAGTTAGTTGGTTAGATAATACATTTAATCTCCTCCTAAATCAACAATGGATTCTCACAGTGTTATTAGGTATTTGTTTCTTAATACAAATGAAAACTTCTGTTGTAGAGAAGTCGCCTAAGACATTATCAAACATTTGATGATGCCTTCGTAAGACGAAACATGTAATTTCCATAAAATATAATAAAAATTCTAGAAAGCAAAGGTTTCTTCTTTTTCTTCGCGTGCCGTATCAGGTCCCCCCGACGTTGACAATAACTCCGGCAAAGGCTTCTCTATCTTGTGCAACCCGGAACAGCTCCCCCACATGTCTCATCCCGGTCCAGTCTCTTATGTTGCACAGCCATGACGTTTGTCTTCTACCAGGACCACGCTGCCCCTCAATTTTTCTAATAATACAGACCAGCACTTCAACATTCTCTGCCTTAGTTTCAATTTGGGTCCATAGATGATGTAATCATACTCCCAGGTACTATAAGTGTTCCACCCTCTCCAATGGTTCACCACCGAGTCGTAATGTTAGGAAGGAGTAATCCGCTCTGCCAAATGCCATCCATTTTGTCTTTTTTATATTAATATTTAGGCCCAATTCTTCTCCTGCATTGCTAATGCTCATAATTAGCTCCTGAAGACCTGCGATGCTATCGGCCAGGATGACAGTGTCATCGGCATATCTTATATTATCAAAGGTTTCATTCATATTAATTGTTGAATATGGATTTTTGCATCATTATTCAAGAAACAATGAATATTTGATTCTTACGGGTAGTTGAATATGTGTCTTCTTATTTTTCTTCAATCTTCTTCTCTCCACTGCTGGATAAAGGCCTCTTCCGTTTTTCTACACTCGTCCCTTTTTTGTCCCTTTCGAATCTACGATTTCTCAGCTATTCAGGCAATTTCATCAGTCCATCTTTTAGGTGGCCTCTTAACACTTCTGTTTCTTGTCCAAATCCTCCATTGGAGTATTTTGGGTGCCCATCTGGTACTGTCCAGCCTATTGCCACTTCAATTTAGCTAAACGATTCATGATGTTTTTCCACTTTGGTTCGACGCCTGATTTCTTGATATACTCGTATGTACTTGAAAATTATGAACTTATTGTATTGATTTGAGAACTGGTAGTTCAACACATAAGTTAGGCAAAAGGATAGATCTTTAAAAAAAAAGGTAGAGATGAGGTTCGTTAGACGTGTATGTGGTAAAACGATGTATGATACTCGTATTATGAACAAAATTATGAAAGGATCGCTGCGATGTTTCGGACATATGGAATGCATGGTTGAAGAAATAATGGTTAAGAAAGTTTACGTTATCGATGTGAATGGAGTACGTAGTCGAGGAAAATCGAGGAAAAAATGACATGACCAATTTAATCAGTATGAATGTGAATGAGGGTTTAACGTTTTCTTCTCTTTGCCTATCATTCCATGATGGTTTGATTGAATGAATTTTATGATATAACACTTTCTCCCAGCGTTCTGAACTCTAAACCATCTCCAGAATATCATTATTAATCTTGGAATATGCAATACCCTTTATTTGATATAAAATTACACACGTCCAAATTTAACCATATATATAATCATCATCAACCGTCTGTCATCCACTGCTGAACGTAGGCCTCTCCCAAAGCACGCCACCGCCCCCTGTCCATTGCCGCTCCCATCCATCCATGTCCCGCAATCCTCTTCAGATCTTCGGTCCAGCGTGCAGGGGGACGTCCAACTCTGCGGAATCCTGTACACGGTCTCCACTCCAGAACCCGTCTCCCCCATCGGCCGTCGGTTCTCTGACAGATATGGCCAGCCCATCGCCATGAATATAATAAAAATATACCAGGACTATAAACCTTCTTTGAGTGGCAGAAATTAGGACCCTACACTCCATTGCAGGATCAGAAATAAGACGATTAGGTCTGTCTGTGGTGTTGAAGACATAGTGAGGTGGGGAAGAAAGAGAAGGCGCTTTTAGAGGGATCATGAGGACCACATTGAAGACACAAGACTTGCAACAATTGTAAAAAATGAAAACCCCAGTAGCAAGAGGCTTCCAGGAAGGCTACTGAGGAGATGGAGGGATGGTTAGACGCCATCATCCTAGGACAATTCACCGTCGTACACAGATCATACGATCTAGATCAAGAGGAAGAAAAATTAGGAGAGAAACTGTAATAATTAATGTCATGATAAATCAATTATTGGACCAAAATGGTGTGTGTGGATGAGCTGACCTAACACGGCACATGAAAAAGATAAATCACGCTGCTGAAATAGTACACTGATGATCTTAGTAACGTCATGTTTCGCTTCCATCCCTACTATTTCTCTCAGGAATATCGGATTCTCTTGAAATGCGTCGTATGATCTTTAAATATGAATGATCTTTCTTATTGTGAGATTATGATGTATTTTCTACAACCAGGAGTTGGTCTAGGGGACAGAACACTTCCTTCCGATCCAGGTGACGTAGGTTATATCCTGGACACAACCCAGTGCCTTCATCTTCTTCTTTTTTTCCTTATAGACCTTTGGTCTGTTCCTGAAATCAGGCTGGACTCTCTTGGGAGGTTGATCTCTCTTTGATGATCGACTGCGTTGGGTGCAGCCCTCATTCTAAATATGTTTATTTTTAACTAGTTTGACGGAGAATTTTTTACAGCGCCCTTGAGATGAGTAATTCATAAAAATGGCACTCTTAGGCACATAAATTATCCAATTTATTATTATTATATATTATTATTATTATTGATAGGCCATACCTCTCGGAGTGCTTTGGCTTCGATGCACCAGATGATGGTCTCACGTTTGGTGACATAAAAAAAGTGTCCTGACAGCATACCTTGATTCGAGGCATGGTGCACCTAAATAGGGTGTCAGTCGTAGTGAATAATTTTCAGATGAGCTGTCGTTCAAAGAGCATATATTTAGAAATTTGAAAAAGTATCCTCATTGCGTAGACGAGGTAGGGATGGTTAGCCGTCATCATTTCAGGTCAATTCACCGCCACAAACAGGTCATACGAAGTAAACCAAGAGGAGGAAGAAGAAGAATAAAAAAATGACGCATTACCTTTATCCTCCCGGGACGTCGTATCCACTCAACACAACGAGGAAATATACAAAGTCTGCTCCAATGATTCAAGAACAACAAACATTCACCCACACAACGCAGTAACACGCCCAAAAAATATTTTCACTCACACAATTGAAAATATTGCACTTCCGTCACGGATTCGAGATGTTTCCGCCGCGGAGGCTTTGAAGGAAATGAGCTTTCCCCGGAAAAGCGACTTCCGGCGCATGCGCTGGTCCCACTCTCGGGGCGTGACCTAGACCCTGTGGACCTCCCATCCACCCCCGCGAACCGGTCGCCATGGCAACCATCAATCGAACTTAACCCCCATTAATGCGCCTCCATTCTAGAAACGACTGGAAATTTTACTGAAAGAATTTTCCAGGGGTTTCTGTCGAAGAATTAGTTATTCAGTTTCCACTGAATATCGTAATTTTGAGGTTTTGACACATTGGGCTGAGGTTTGTTTTGATTGAAATCGAAAGTGATTTTGTGGTTAGGGGTTGAATGTTTTGAGAAAATCAGGGCGGTGTTTTTGCAAGCTCCTCCCTTGTGGAGAAGAAATGATAAGGAATGAGGTAAGGGTGTTATGGAGTATGTCAGTACTATACAGGATGGTCAGTAGTTGTGTCTCTTTATCATCGGATAATATTATTTACGAGTATTTTTTGTCTTTTTCTTTTAATAGCTTTGTCGATCTGTGGCACAGAAATCATGTCTCCTGAGATGACGAGGTCCAGCTCTTTCTATATATCTTAGGTGGTCTTACAGATGGACGTTGTCTGGAGAGGATTTCGTAAGCGGCTGTATATGCGAATCTGTCACTATCCATTCTGGTTACATGGTCCCTCCAGTATTTTCTTTAGGACCTACTCCACCGAACCCTTATCTTAATGAAGGCTCTAAGATCATAATCTTAACATTTGAGATGAAGGTTCTAAGGTTCTTTTTATCCTAATTTAATGAACAATATTATGATACATGAAGTTTTTTTGGATTGTTTATATTTGAGGTATTTTTAAATTTTGGATCATCTGTATGCATTCTAATTTTTATTCTATGTATTATATTATTTCCGAGGTTCTCATCTATCAATGCTTTCGTTTGAAAAAACTTTATTTCAATTTGAATTTAAGTAACTCTAAAACTAATTACTATGAATGTAGACGTCTGTTTTCTTAAAGTTTTTTTTAAATATTTTATGGGATTGACACAATTCGTCTTGATAAGGCATTATCAAATGTCAACAATTAATTATCAAAGGCATAAGACCCTAGCAAAGCGAAACATATCATGGCCATAAATTCACCAAACGCTTTGATTACTATTATACGACATTAGTGTTAAATAAACAATAAATTACTCTAATTTTGATAAGGATTCATTCAATGAACCAAGGATTATTATTTGATAATAGTGCATGATCTTACACAAGACTTATAATGTCATTTCTATAAAATGTAATAAAACCGTTTGAAAACAAACGTTTTCATCAAAACTAACTATTTAATATATTTTTTTATATCACTGTTAAAGAATCAATAAATCTTTTAGAATATTATGTGCAAGCACTTAGGTATTCCAAATTTCTGAGGATAATAATAATAATAATAATAATAATAATTAGGCTAATTTGTACAGCGCCGTTTTCTAGAATAGCTCACCTCAAGGGCGCTTGTATATACTATCCCACTGCATTCCTCTTGGGCATGCTGGGGACCGATAATTTGCAGAAAAGGAGGGGTAGGTGCACACTTACCCTTTTCGTCAGACTTATCAGGGGTTTCTTTGAGAACTCCGTCATCTTGGAGACATTCCAACTTTATGTTCCGGATAGTTATCTTCGACAGCGTCAGCACATACTCTTTTATCTCTCAGCATGCAGAACCAACCTGCCTCTGGTGATGCCGGTGGGGAGAGCAATCAAACTTTTGAACATGATTAGAGCAAAAAGTCTCCTACGAACTACTGAAGTGAGGACTCTCCGATCCACTGCGAGAACGACAATCCGAGAAATGGCGACAATTATGCGATGGGGAAATCTAAGAGATCACGTGGATATGGCGTACTAACAGGCAACTGACCTTCAGGAAGACCACAAAGTTGGCGAGACAGTTGAACATCTACATACCAGGAAGTGTTCGAGAGTTCGACATATTCCGAGGGATAAGCATACCCTTCGTGATATTTTTATTAGCTGAAATTATAGCATTTTGTACCTATGTTTTCTCTAAGATTGACACAGGTTTAATCAATATTATTAATCTTCTTTCAGCTTTTAGTAACCCAGTAGCCCTGTATATTAGTATGAAACCTGTCGTTTCGAGTTACACCTTAGCCATCTACGTCATTGATAAATATTCAAGGCGACATTACTTTCAGCGCACCCAACTGAAGCTATATCAACAGCCTCGCTACCTTTGACCTTTGTGTGAAAGCTTGCATCAGGTGAGGTAATTTGAAAATATTCTGACCTTTGGATATCATTGACATAGAATCCAATGCACGAGAGAATATTGTATGTATGCTTTATTTATATTAAGCTTCAACGAACCATATCCATACCTTGTGAAATACGTTTAAATTTAGATCTGAACGTAAACTGTTTAAAGATGCCTTAAAAGCATTTTTATTTATTGAACTCTTAGAGAAAAATATCATAATTAAAATAGCATTAGTCAGCAAATATAGCTGCCCAAATATTGGGAAAACTATACGTAATATTTTTAATGAAATGGAATAACAAACATTAAATATTTAAAACTGCTAAATCAAATAACTTTGGTTTTGCATCGCAATTGTATTACCCGACAGCTGTTTCATCAACTTATGTTAGCATCAACATCATCACGTGTTACAATATGATGATGTCATCATCATCATCATCATCATCGGCTGTCCCTCGTGTCCGAGGAAGACTGTCCTTCACGGTTGTGGGTCTGCATGTGACTAAAGAGCCCGATCCTGGACCCACATATTCCGGGGCATCTGGGGCAGAGGAAGGCGCTTGTAATGGGGCCATCACCGTCTCGTCTCTCCTTTCTCCTCCTCCTCCTCTCTGCGACGTCGTCTCTGCGCTGTGCTTCAAAGCATGATGATGTCAACATGTTGATGAAACAGCTGTCGCGTAAAATAAAATACAATTGTGATACAAAAACAAAGTTATTTAATTTAACAGTTTTAAATGTTAAGGTATCATAGTGTTTCGGCCAAAACAATGGACTATTAAATATTTAAGATAATTGAATGATTTTTACTGAAATCTGTTGATGAAAGTTCATTTTAAAGAATAATTAAATAAAACGATGACTTCCACTTTTGTATTTATTTCGACAGCGACCGGTTTCGCCATGCTCTTAATTAAATATTTAGATGAAACATCAGGACCATAAGAGATATAAGTCCAACGTTAAGAGTACAAATTACTTGTTTAAAAAATAGTATCAGCTTCGAGAACATTGCTCCCTTGATCTCCAAATCAAGAGATTGCACAGAAGTAATTTTGGTCCATTGTTTTGGCCGTAACACTTATGATACCTTAACATTTTAAACTGTTAATGAATAAACTTTGTTTTTGTATCACAATTGTATTTTATTTTACGCGACAGCTGTTTCATCAACCAAATAAAATAAAATACAACTTTGATACAAAAAACAAAGTTTATTCATTAACAGTTTAGAAGTAATTTTAATATCTTATTTATAAGGAATCAAAATTAAGATGTGAAATTCATTTTAAATCATTAATACGAATGAAAATGTACGTAAGACATGTTGCGTCTTTCCCATATACTAACTATTACATAATAAAACTTATAGAAAACAAACGTTTTCATTCGTATTAATTATTATGATTTATGAGTATACCTTTTTTGTACATCGTTTTCCCGAAGATGAAGGAACAAAAAACCTCGTCGAGAAAAACGAACTTGAGTGTAGAAAAAAACAGTTTTTTAATTAATAAAAAATCGGCCCTGTAGAATTCCAATGTTAACACAAAAAACTTTGTTATTTGAAATTTCATTTTATTTATTTACACTGTTAACACCCGAGTTTATTTAAATATAAATCTTTCTATTTTTAATACCTATGTTACCTATGTGTAAATTATACCTCTGTGTAAATTATAAACGTAGTGTTTAACTCACGCACATAATATTATATATGTTTGTTTTACTAAGAAAAGTCTCCTATCTTGTCCACTGGATTACGTTGTTAAAGCCATGTATGAATGACGTCCGAATCACCTCGGACTTACAAATCAAGGTGACATTCATTCATAAGAATAATTGGCAGTGTGACTATACGCTTGTGTATGTTAATGGGAGTTACATACACATGCACACTGTTTTTCATCTATGAATGGAATGTGTTTGAGATAATTGTAATTAAGAAGTTCAAATAAGCATTTACTATTAACCAGGGGCGGGTTGGAATTTTTTATTGAATGTTTAGATGATATTATGATTATGTATTTGTACTTTTCTTAAATAAATGCTTTTATATATCCTACTTTAATTTGAAAATAATAGAATGTGTAGATTGTACATTTCTATAGAATGTAAAACTATTCTTCTCTCTTCTTCCTCAGCCTATTCCCGTCCACTCTTGGACAAAGGCCACCTCTATTCGCTTCCATGTCACTCTGTTCTGTGCAGACTGCATCCAGGTTATTCCGACGTGTCTGTTCAGATCATCGTTCCACCGCAGTTGCGGTCGCCCTGCACTTCTTTTTGCCGTCCACAATCTCCACGTCAGCAGTTTTCTTGTCCACTTTTCATCTGCGCTTCTGGCTACGTGTCCTGCCCATTGCCATTTTAGAGTCGCCACCCGGTGGATGATGTCAGTGACCTTTGTTTTTTCTCTCACCGTATCGTTTTTGACTCTGTCTCTTAGGCGTATTCCTTACATGGCCCTTTCCATGGCTCTTTGGGTCACTTGTAGTTTCTCGGCACTTTGTTTGGACAGTGTAACAGTTTCAAGACCATAAGTACCTACCAACTGACAGAACGCAGGCTTCATAGACTTTTCGTTTCAGGTTGATCGGTATTTTCCGGTTTTTAAGATTATTCTTCTATATATTTCGCATTATTGTAGCTTGCGATCTGTTTATGCAGGATATCAATTTTCTTACAGTGATGAAGACGACCAGCCTTCTCTCTATCTCTTTGGTGGTCGACGGCCCTCTGGAGCCTCGTGCATCACGATCTAATGTGGACCCTCTAGAATCGTCTTCTCTGCCTACTCCATCTCAATGTGTCATCAATTTTGCAGAATCTGTGAATCTCTTCGTTAGGTATCCTATCTCTAAGGGTTCAACCCACGATAGTCGCAATGTTTTCATTTCTGCTAACTGTGGCTGCTTCGATCCCGTATTGTGTTATATAGTACGCCAGAATGTAAACATATCGATACATTTACAATGCACTCATTTAAAGCAAGAATTGATATTATTCGTCAATAACATAAAATAATAGAGAGAAACGAGTAGAAAGTTTTTTTTTTCTTTTCTTTTTTAAACAGTTAGTAAGTACCTTGATTTGAATTTGTTTAATTTTTCCTTGTCTTGTGCTATTGTCTTATTATCTGATTGGTGAATCTCTTCACTATCATGTGATTTTATCTTGTTTTACTTGATTGTTGAATTTTTTCTTTGTCTCATATTTTACCTGATTTGGTGAAGTGTGGTGCATATTGCACTGCAAACTTGGTGTGCACATCTAACTGAAGTGTCTTTTATGATGTAATGTATGTTTTTGTTACTTATACTCGTATTATACATTAGATGCTTTGTTGATGTACCAACGAAAATAAATAAAGTCGTTTTTAGACTATTAACGTCAAAAGGAAGCAGAATACTCTCCAATATGCACAATAGTGTTTGCATTTTGAGGAATGCAAATTTTAAAGAATGACGATCGCCAAAGCGTTCGCGTTCAGCAGTTCGATTATTCTTCTTACTGGTATCACCAAAGCAGGTTGGTTCTGAGATAAAACGCTGTCGAAGATATTCATTTGCGTCAAAAATTTTAACGAAGCTCTCGAAACTGAAGGAAGTAGAAACTTCTTAGAAAAGAATCCATTAAAAAGTATGGATATGATAAGTGTGAACCCATCATTCTTCTATTGCGGTCCGTAGCATCGATTGTCAGCGCCTTGCGGTTAGGTAAGGTTAGGTTAGCAGCGCATTGAGGTTAGGTTAGGTAAGGTTAGCAGCGCCTTGAGGTTAGGTTAACAGCGCCTTGAGGTTGGGTTAGGTAAGGTTAACAGCGCCTTGAGGTTAGGTTAGGTAAGGTTAACAGCGCCTTGAGGTTAGGTTAGGTAAGGTTAACAGCGCCTTGAGGTTAGGTTAGGTTAGGTTAACAGCGCCTTGAGGTTGGGTTAGGTAAGGTTAACAGCGCCTTGAGGTTAGGTTAGGTAAGGAAAAATCTTCTCATTCAGATTTGAAAAATAAAACGCAGCTATGATATAAAATCCCATTCCTATATTATTATTAATCAATATATTTTTACAAGTGATTAGTATTAACAAGTTCACTGGCAAAATTACATATTTATAGTAAAGGACAACACACGGAGTGTAAAGCTATACAATATTACAATACACTAAACATTATAAAAGTAACATCGATTCGGAAGATCAAAAATATTCTTTATCAGCTAATTCATTTACATATACGCACAATCTTGTCTTTAAGTATGCTCTCATTCGAATACAACGAGTCCTTGATATTATTATTATTATTATTTTGTTGAATAGCTCTTTACATCATTATAGCGTGATTTAAATCGATGTAAAATATTTAGCTATCATGTTGTGTCTCGTGTAATAAGTAGCCAATCTATCGCCACACTGATATCGCAGGGATCGAACCCGGGACCTTCGGTGTGGCAATCAAAGCGCTTACTACTCGGCCACGAAGGTCGTCATACATATTGATATAGATACATAATTTTTTTTAAAAGCGATGAAATTTTAAATTGGTAAAATTTAAAACACGCTACTGTATTTCGGACAATATAGACAAATTAATTGGATATATCTGAAATAAAACGTAAAAAAATTAATTGAATCGTTTATATATAATAGATATATGATTTAATTTTTTTTTACTAACAAGTGATCGAGATCCTTCAGAGTATTTCATATTTATTAATGCATTGTTTTTTTACTGTACCAAAAAACTCGGATCACGGATGAAACCGGTTAGTAAACATTATAAATAAATATTGTTTTCATAAAAAAAAATAATCTGTTTAATTATAAAATTCTGTTTTATGCATCACAATTTTATTATTAATTTTCGCGACAGCTGTTTCGTCAACCTATGTTGACATCATCAGGTGTCACAATTATATATCAATTGTTAAATTTTCGTGATTTATCGAACCTTTACGTGTATTTGTTCCAATGTCAATTTGAATATTTTTCTGGCTGTTTCGGCCAAAACAAAGGTCTATTTAAAAAATATTTTATATAGAAATGCCACACAATTGTTTTATTATCTTGTGATTTTAGATAGTAATAAAAAAAAATAGTAAATTAATTCATATTAATGAAAACGTCCGTTTCTAGACTTTTTATTATACATAGTTTATGGCAATGAGATGTTTCTGCGTTCTAATGCATTATTATTCTTCTCAGTCGTATTCCTCATGATTGAGGGTCGTGTTCATCCTGCTAACCGATGACTATGGCACGCCATAGGCTCCTGTCATCGGTCTGTCTCCAGGCTGCAGCTAATGAGAGACCAGTCAGCTCCATGATTTGATCGGACCAGGGGCTTGGTGGTCGTCGTGATTCTTCGCTTTCCCTCCACTTTGCCTATGATGATGAGTTTTTCAAGGTTGTCCTGATTTCCAGTCGATCATTGACCAGCTGGATAACAGGGCAAGACTCTAGGCGATGTGCTCTCAGAGAGTTTTAAACGTATTTTGGGCACATATCCCGGAGAGACCAAGACAAACATCTAATGCTTTATGTGTTTGATAATGCCTAGTTAAGGTGAAACATGTTATTCCCAAAAACTATAATAAAACTATAAGTAAACAGACGTTTTCATTCGTATTATTTTTTTAATATGGAGTGTAGCATCATTGTTAAAGAAACAGTTGATATATCGCACGCTTAATAGAACACTGGCTTAACTCAAAAAAGCAAGTTTTGCTCAATCTGACATGAGTCGGTGTTTTAACAAAAACAGTCGAAAAACACGTACGAATGGTAGCGTTGACATTGTGAACGAATGTCGTACGTACGAATGGATAGCGTTAACATTGTGAAAAATAGATGGATAGCGTTAACACAAGCCTCTGTCTAATGTTAACTCAAATATGACCTAAACCATAATCGGTCAGTATACCATTAAGCGTGCGATATAGTAAATTGATTCGTAAATTAAATTCTAACCGTATTAACATTTTTACTGAATTAAATTAATTAATTTATAAATTATTAAATAATAATTAAATATACGGTACACAGAACAATATTAACACATATAATTTTATTAATAATAAAAATATATTTATATCAAGGACTTGCTGTAAACCATGTATTCAGAATATAAATTTTAATACCGTGTTATATAATACAAGTATTGAATATTATTTTACAAATATCTAATTTCCAAAAATAGTTTCTGGTGTGCAGAGCTAAAATACAGAAAGGTTTGTGAAATTTATAGCAAAATAACTACATTTTTACTAGTTGGTACATAAAAATATAGTAGAGGTTTACTTGATGAATATATTTATATAAAACTGTTTTCGTACGTATAATATATACGAAAGTTAGGTAATACACGAATTAATGAAAAAAAAAAAATATATTAAAAAATACACTTTAAGATCAAGATATATAAAAATTTATCGTTAAATATTAACAATTATTGAAAACTAATATCATTTGTCTTCATGATATAGAAAAGTGGACACGTTTATATTGTATAAAACAATAATATTATCAGTGGAAATCTATTAAGTTTATGTTACCATTGAAGTACAAAAAATTAATGAAATAGTATTAAAAAAAAAATTACAAATTTTGAAATTAATATATTATATTAAAAATAATTTATTCTAAAATTAAGTGAAAAAAAAGTTATATTTTATGTTTTTAAATGTAGTTCACACAGTTTTAGATGCTGTAGATAAAATAATTAATACTCGTATGTATGAAAAAACGATAGTTTTCAAGGGCATGACTTGAAAGAGATGAAGTTTCAAGTGACATGACATTTGATAATGCCTTAGAAGGGCGAAACATGTCACACATAAATATTATTATAAAACTCCTTGAAAACTGTCGTTTTTTCATACATATTAATATTTTAATATGGAGTTTTACATCATTGTTCAATAAACACATATATTTTAACTTTTATAGTGCGGCTTACTACATTTGCAGTCCAAAGAAAAGGTTTCAACTACGGCAGACTATATTTGCAGTTTATATTTGAATGTTATAAACGTTTAACTTCACTTCCTTAATACTAAATTACACGTAATTATGATCTGTCTGAGCTGGAAATGTAGCCGACCGCAGTTATAGAACATTTTTTTATTTCGATAATTAAATAAATACAAAAGGACTATTTAAATTTTTAAATTTTTTTCTCACAATACTTAATGAAAATGATATTTATAAGCAATTTATATTGATTTTAAGTATTCTTGTACTGAGTTTGTACAGAATTATTTTAACTCATACATAAGTAATATATTATAAAATACTACAATACTTGAAGTGAATGTATAGTTTAAGCAAAATCTACATAAGTTTTTTTTTAAATACGATAGTAAGTATCAATCAAAATAATATCTTCATAATTGTAAATATTATATACATATAATACTTTAGACAAAATGCAAGACAATTTAAGATAAAGAGATAAACTATGGGCCCTTTTGATTATATCTCCACTAATATTTTAACTGAGGGTTGTGCGTAATTAATTATATAAACGTTTAACCCATTCACGGCCGATGTTGCATTAAAGCAACACAACTAACCAGAAATATATGTTATTTGTTAAAATTAACAATACGTATAAAACAAAATATAAAATGTTTTGTTAAAACAAAAAACTTCCTGTTTAATCCAAAATACTTGAGCAACTGAAAAATCAATTTAATTAATAAAAATAATAAAAACATTTGTATCTTATGGAGAGCTGACGTTGCGAAAATGCAAGAGTTAATGATTTCGTAAATTGAAAGTTTTCTGAAAACTCTTAATGCTAGTTCATTTTAAATAATAATTAAATAAAATAATGTTTTTGTGAGAACAACTTTCACTTTTGTCTTTATTTTGACAGAAACCTTTGCCAGGCTTATGGCATCGACAGACTGGTCTGTCTAGTCTGTCGGTGTCAGAAAGCCGGTAGAAACTGGTCGTTTAAGAAATAAAAAGTAAAGTGGAAGAAGTTCATAAAAAAAATCGATCGAGAGAAATGGCGCTGGCGGTTAATGGGTTAACGTTAATAACTATATTATAAAAAATATTTTAATTTTACCATTGAAGAATACTGTGTGAAGTAACTTTATGCAATTTAATTAAATGGTAGCGTTCCATATTTAAAATGCATAACTGATAATTGTTTATTAACGGTTGACATTAAATACTAAATAAGAAATAAAATTGATCTTTCCATGTCAAATATAGGTCACGCGTTCGACGATCGGCGGGATTATATAATATGAAATACTACAAAATTCGCCATATAAAATTCATTCATAATTTAATAAAATACACCGATATTCTAAAATCCATTTTTTTATTATAATATTAAAAAAATGTAACTTAATTACTAAACTCATAACATAATCAAATTTTAAAGGTCGGTCATGTTAGAAGTCGGGAGAATCGACGTGCGAGTATGACTTGCTGTATGAATATGGAGGAGACTCAAGTGTGTCGCAGTGTGGCGGTCCATCCTCTTTGCCTGCCCTTTCGGAGAAACGTCGTGATGGTTTTCTGTTGTTATTATTATATTAAACAAAAGTAAATATTTTACATACACTTTGCGATTTCATATTAAACAAAAAAAACAGTAAAATATTAAACAAATATATAACATAAATAAGAAAATTAAAAGGAATATTTTGGTTTATATAATTAATTTCAGAATATAGTGTATTTAAAAGAATTACATTTAATTATGAATGAAATCGGGACTAGCAGAAAATTGGGGTAAGTTGGGAGAGATGGTGAAATTATTTAAAATTAGAAGAGACAGAATTATACGAATCTTTATCATTGTCGAGTATTGAAAGGTATATGCTCTGTTGAGATTATTCTTCAATTAAAGAGCCCTTAACATAGATAAAAACGTACCCCAATAACTATTAACCCCTCAAGCGAATTATCTATCCAGCAGGGATAATTCTAAGCGAATTTTGAAAAATATTTCATATCAGGACCCGTGTTACTAATATTGCACGTTCTGTTGTATTTGCCTCCCCCCTGAATTGTGCGGGCGGTCGTGTAGGGTGGGCCGCAGCATCTATAAGATCTGGAAGAGGTTCTTCAGCTCCACCATCAGCTGCCAGTCGGTCTTGACCAGATCATCACGGAAGTAGTCCTTGCAGGCGTCGATACTCTGGCGGGAGATCTGGAAAATACACAATTATATAAGACATATCAGATGTAGAGTTCATATTTAGATTTCAAACACGTCTTTATGCACCCTTGAGGTGATAACATAACATAAACGGCGTTTTAAAGTAAGCAAATTATTATTATTATTATTAACTAAATAACCAACACGCTATCTCCCCGAAGGGGTAGGTAGAAATAATGGACTACCACAGTTTTCTTTCCTGACATACTTGTCTCACTTCCTCAAAATTCATATATCGTGTCATGCACGCATTTCGATTTCTCAGACTCTTCACGTGGCCGACATTCAATATTTTATTTATTTGATCGTGCCACGATTTCCTCGGTCATCCTCTATTTCTAGTTCCATTTACCGTTAACTTTACCGTTAACTTAACTTTACCGTTACTTTTTTTCAATCTTCATTAATTATTTTCATGTGTCCAAATAATCTTAATGTTCCTTTAAATATTTTGTTCATAACACTTTCATTCGCACCGCATTATCATTCGACACACTATAATACACAGATTTTATCACAAATTCGTCTAAGAGATCTCATTTCTACTGCATTTATTCGAGTTTCATCCTTGTTTATCGACAACATTATCCAATAGCTTAAAGTATTAAATGTCGGTCATGTGAGGAGTCGGAGAAATCGACGTAGAGGAAGCGAGAGATGTGTCAGGACAGAACAAGAAGGCGGTCTATCTTTCTGCCTACCCTTGCGGAGAGATGGCGTGATAGTTAGATAGTTAGTTTAAAAAATTAAAAAAGGTTAACAATAAATATTTAAATCGAATTTATTTTACAATCTTCAATTTGAGCAGAAAATAGCTCATAATTATGAAGAAGGAATCTGGTCGTGTCCAGGCTCGAACCCATGTCCCCTAGATCAGGAGACAAGCGTTCTATCCCCTAGACCAGTTATTATAACGAAAATAGGCGCGACCAGAAGGCAATAGTCGTTCGGCTTGAGCTAGCGAACTGTAATTGCCAAGTCTATTTAGTAGCGGCGTAAAAGTAAAGCACTTTTACATTTCGGCCCACGAAAAAGAGCGGACATGTAAATGTCAAAAATGTAATAAAAAAAAACTTGTCCATTTCGGACGGGGAAGTGGACTCGAGACAAACATCCATCATGGTCGCCCACAGCCCACCGCTCGCCCGGGGGCATACTTGTCAACAAAGTATACTGTCAGATTTAAAATCTATCTCTCCAAACGCTCCAAACCATCAAGTGCTACATATTTTTAAACTGAACTTTACTATATTTAGGAATTGCATATTTAAATTTTAATATAGTATGATATATTAATATATTAATGTCCGGATCGTCCAGCTGACGACAAGTGCACCATCTAAAAGAAAATTTGTGTTAAATTATTTTTATTATTTTTTTTTAAATATATATTATTGTATTTTATATAATCTGTTTTAGATTTATTTTGTAGACGTTGGACAATCTATATGTGCGCGGGAGATGCCTATTGGTGGCGATGAGGTTCGCAACCCCTTACACCGTGTCTCTCGCGGGGGCGAAAAGAGAAGGATGGAGTGCCTCATCGATTAAAGTGTGGCAGTCCTTTCTTTCTGCCCACAATTTTGGGGAGCCGGCGTGATGGTTAGTTAGTGCCACATTTTCCTCGGTATTCCTCTATATCTAGTTCCGTTTACGTCGTTTACATAACGCACACTTTTTTCAACATTATTTATTTATAATTAATACGAATGAAAACGTCAGTTTTCTAGAAGTTTTATTATATTTTATGGGAATGACATTTTTCGCCCTTCTAAGGCATTATCAAATGTTTGCATGAATTATCAAACATTTGATAATGCCTTCGATGGCCCAGAGTGTGTGGGTCCAGTATTAGACTCTTCGGCCACATGAGGACCCACACCGTGAAGGACAGTTTTTCTCGGATACAAGGGACAGCCAAAGATGATCAAATCAAATCAAATCAGTTTATTTTCTCAAAATATATTACAAACATTTATTAAAGTTTAAGACATCTATTGAGAACAGGTAAAATATAATAAATATATAATACCAGGAACGCATGAGAGACGGTTCGACATTAGGAATACAAGATGCTCTCCAAAGTCAAGAGTATTTGTCTTCTGAACGTACTTTCGCGAATATGAAAGACATCGATCTCCGAAGCGATCATGTTCAGCAGTTTGATTGCTCTCCCCACCGGCATCACCAGAGGCAGGTTGGTTCTGCATGCTGGGAGATAAAACAGTCTGTGCTGACGCTGTCGAAGATAGCCATCCGGAACATAAAGATGGATAGCCTCCAAGATGACGGAGTTCTCAAAGAATCCCCTGATAAGTCTGAAGAAATGGGTAAGTGTGCACCCATCCCTTCTTATCTGTAAACTATTGGTCCCCAGCGTGCCCAAGAGGAATGCAGTGGGATAAAGCCACGGATAGCTACCAAACTCCCTCATGTAGAGATATCATCACACGATGATGATGATGATATGAACTAACCGTTAAGATTATAAGAAATCTGTTATCCGGGGGTATCACAGCCAGCCGTGCGGGAATAAGGGGCTCCAGTAAAGAGATAATACCAGTGGAAGGGAAGTTCAAATATTTGTCCGGTGCATTGTCCCGCCGCGAGCTACCGTTCCGTTCCCGTAATCTGTCCTGCGGGATGTTTTCCTTGCGATAGTCGCAAAGTATGACGCGATAACACACCAAATACGAGTATACACCCAAGAGTGGCGTAAAAACACAACGAATCCAAAGGCACACTTACAAGATTCAAAAAACGAAATTTTAACTTTGTACCAGTCTCGAATGGATTCGGTCGAGATTACAATACAGCGGCAGGGAAACGCGCTTTGGATGTAAACTGTTTTTAAAGCCCACGACAGATATTACATCAAGTATGCATGGATGTTGAGAGGCAAAAAATAATAGGAAATAGAGCGTGGGCGAGCACAATTCTCTCTGCCAACATTACGGTTTAACATTTTGTTTGAGTAAAGTAAAAGGCGCCTGGAGATTCAACAATGGAGAGTGAAGTTATCGCAGTCAAGGAGCAGGGTTATTTGATCAAAAATATTTCAAGCATCACAAGATACAACCATCAAAATGTCAATCTGTAAACACAGCGGTTGTTCGCCGACGGATCCGGGATTCGAACGTGTCATTTTTTTTTTTTTTGGTATTTTATCAAAATAATATTAATTTGATTTATTATTATTACAGTTTACTTTCGATAAACCGGGTGAATGCAGAGCAGAAGCTGTGTAGACTTCACGAGGAAGCGGCAAAAGTAGGTCTCAAAATTAACATGTCCAAGACAGTAGAACTATGAGTGACCACAAATGACTCTACCCCAATCTTGCTCCACAGTGTCCCCCTTGTGACCACGACCAGCTTTTGCTACCTCGGTAGTATGATAGCAGGCTCGGGCAGTACGGAGGAGGATGTAGCCAGCAGACTCAACAAGGCAAGGGGAGCTTTCGCCCTGTATAGCGTTTGAGTATCATTTCGAGAAAGCTCAAGCTCCAAGTATTCAGCAGTAGTGTTAAAAGCGTACTGCTGTATGGATGTGAGACATGGAAATCTACCGCGGACGTTATTGAGAAACTCCAGGTGTTTATAAATAGGTGCCTTCGCTCAATATTCAAGATCTATTGGCCCCAAACAGTGTCAAATGCCGTTCTCTGGACCATGGCAGGCTAAAAAGCCAATTAGAAGAACAAGTCGCTAGATGCAAATGGCAGTGGATCGGTCACAGTCTGAGACGGAACCCAGCCTGCATCACTCAGGTCGCACTAGACTGGTTCCTATGGTAGCGATAGTAGTAGAACAATCTCGACAGCATCATGGCTATTTCTATCATTGATACAGCAGCTCTAAATAGGAATGTTCCTGTAGACAGGATTTTCTTCTTCTCCTGACACTTCGTTTTCCGTTAATTTTTCAATGCACAATCAGTTGCAGCACTTTGTATTTATCGTTTCTCCTCGGGCACGAAGTATTCCAGTTTCCTGTGCTTATTATCATTATTTAAATACTAACGCCAAGGATTTTAAGCAACGGAATTAGAATTTATTTTACAATATTCAAGACGAGCAGAAAATAGTTCATTATTATGAAAGAATCTAGTCGTGTCCAGGCTTGGATTCCCTTGGATCATGAGTCGAGCATTCTGTCCCCTCATACTTGATATTAACATGGAGCCTATTCCACGCCAACAGATCCGCAACACCGAAAGCAAGGTTTATGACTACCCCGAATACAGTTTACGCGGATATACTCAAGATTTAAAAAAAACATATTGCTAGAAACCGTGAAAACCTACGCAATTATATCAAGGTCATTGGTTTACTTCTTGAAACGTAAGAGATATAAAAAATAATAAAGTTAATCCATGAATCACAAGAGTGCGAAAGAAAAACATTTAAATAAAATAAAAATCCCATTGAGAATTTCCATTCGTTAAGCTGCTCCGGGTTATTACATAACTCCCTCCCCCTTCCCCAGACCGCGACACTTGCCAGATAACTCCATTCATGCCCCCGGCCGGGAGGGTAGTTGCGAAGGCCACCGATCGGGGGATGGCTAACGTATTCGTGGCGCCACACACAACCCACGGGTAAAAGCAGTTTAGTATTATAAACGCAAAATCGTAATATATTTAAGATCAAATGATAGCACCAAGTATCAATTTATTTATTTTTTTACTGTTTTTTTTTCGTTTTTTTTTATTAAATAATTTTATAGAAAGCTAAAGCATTAACACAAAAGGAGGTAGGATACCTCCATCTTTAGGTGTAAATATATAATAACTAAACAAAGAAATACTAATTAAAAATATATACGAGTATATATAATTTAAATAATAATAATACAATATAATTTATAATTTTAAATAATAATATAATATAATTTCTTCTATATTCGCCATACTTTGTGTTGTAGATGCTTTATATATTTTTTTAGACACTTGGTTTATACAACACTTGCATTAAAAAAATCTAATTACATAGCCATCTATATAACATCTGACAGATCACGTTAACAATTTTATAATATTTTAAATATGTATCTTTATATTATGTATCACTGAAGAAGGACTGGTTGTCCGAAACATGTCTATATAATTTGAATTTTTTAATGTAAGTGTTGTATAAACAAAGTGTATTAAAAAAGAAAAAGTCTTTATATAAATCTTTCATTGTTTTGTTTTATTATATATTTACACCTGAAGATGGAGGTATCCTCCGAAACACGTCATGTTTTTTAAATATTGTGTGGATTATAAACAAAGTTATTTTCAATTTCCAAAGTGTATTAATATTTTTATAGAAAAAAAAATGCTTATCACAATATGTTTCGGAGGTGAAATCCTTCATTTTCAGCTGTAAATATATAACTTAACTTTTCATTTAAATTAAGGCATGAATATTGTGGAATTCCATTGTTATACACTTTGGAATTGAAGAATAACGCTGTTTATTTTCAACTTAAATATTAAATACCACGACATGCTTCGGAGGATACCTCCACCTTCAGGTGTAAATATATTTGTTACAAAAAACTAAACAAAGATATTAAATATTTAAGTGAAAAATAAACAGCGTTATTTTTCAAATCTTAAGTGTATAACATATATGGTAACTTTAATTAGTTATATATGGATGGAGGAGGAGGATACCTGAGGATGGAGAATATCACCTCCGAAACATATTGTGATTAATATTTTAAGTAACTAACCATCCGCAAAGATTAGACTGCCACACTTTTATTTGCTAACATACTTCTCTCGTTTCCTCAACATTCGTGTCATGCACGTACATCGATTTCTCTGACTCCTCAAGTGCCCGACATTCAATATTTTATTTATTTGATCGAGCCACGCTTTCCTCGGTCTTCCTCTATTTATAGTTACATTTACCATTAACATATACTTTTTTTACCACTCTTTCTTCATGAATTCTTTTCATGTGTTCAAACCATCTTAATGTTCCTTTAATTATTATATTCATAACACTTTCATTCCGCATTCACTTCTTATATTTACATTTGACACTGTCATTTAAGATTTATTACACATTTGTCTTAGATATCTCATTTCTACTGTATTTATTCTACTTTCATCCTTCTTTAGCCAGTTCCATGCTTCACTTCCATACATAATGGTCGGCACAAAAACACCACTGTGCACTGCCATCTTAGCTTTTTTGGATAGGTTTTTGTTTGCGATGACAACTTAAAGTGCACCATTTACTTTGTTGTATTTTATGTACAAAATAATGAAAGGGTCGTTAAGATGGTTTGGACTGATGGAAATAATGAGTAAAGACAGAATGGTGAAGAAGGTTTATGTCAACGACGTGAACGGAGCTAGAAATAGAGGAAGGCCGAGGAAAACTTGGGATGATCAAATCAATCAAATATTAAATGTCGGTCACGTGAAGAGTCTAAGAAATCGACACGTGTGCATGATACGATGTATGAGTGCAGAGGAAACGAGAGATGTATATCTGGACAGAAGAGTGTGGCGTTCCATTCTTTATGTCTGTGGTTAGTTAGTGGTTTGGACATATGGAACGAATGGATGAGGGAAGAATGGTTAAAAAGATATATACTCGTACAAGTAGTGTGAATGGAAAAAAGAAGTCGAGGAAGGCCAAGGAAGACATGGCACGACCAAATTAATCAATTGCTGAAAGGCGCCCATCGCGGCGTCGATTGTTCGAAATAGGAACAATCGACGAGCGTGCATGTCACGTTGGTGAATGTAGAGAGTCGCGAGAGTTATGTCAGGGTAGAACAATGTGGCGCTGCCTACCCCTCCGGGAAAACGGCGTGATGGTTAGTTAGTTAGTTAGTTATATTTAATTCTATTCTATTTTCCATCTTCTTTGGATAAAACATGAAAGAGTTTATTTTGAATCGGAAATTATTAGAAGATCGAAACATTGTAGGCGAACCTATAAACGTATCCCGGCTGTTCGAGATACAATGAATTCTGTACCTAGCAGATACAAGCTTCAGGGCACGGGGAAAACTAGGGCAACGACCCAACGACCTGCGTACAGAGGGGTGCCCATTCAAGGCTTGCATCCCCGGCTGGTGAATGGCCTACGAGCTGCGCTCCCCACACCCCGTGACATGGTTTACTTTTGAGACTATCTGACGTCATCGGGAAAGATTTCATTTTTTTTCCCGGCCCCGCATCGTTGTGAAAATGTGAAAAAATATTTTTGGTCGATTCGGATATTATTTACGGGCTTTTAATTTTGGTAGCTTATCTTTTATTTATATATTTTTTTTATTCAAACCCAGATTTTAAAAGTTCGTTAAGTGAGCTTTATTGATTGCCTGTCAAATATTACGTTTAATTATGGTAGTATAACATTGTTCAAAAATACATTTGTTTCATTTAAAAAAATAATAATAATTACGTTTATATAAAAGTCTCAAATCTCTTTTATTTTTTTTATCTCAATATTTTCTTGATTCTGTTTCTTGCTCATTTATAATTGATTTATTTTATTATTTTTCATAAAAAAAACCTATTAAAAATATAATATATACATCCGTCATACATACATTATTTCTCGTTTACATAGTATGCATTTATGGACGATAAATGTTATAAATATATGTATTATATTTATTTATTTATTATTATGATGATTTGTATTTTAAGTGCGCCGTTTTGTAAAATCAATTACTCCAAGGGCGCACTAGGAAATGACTGACCGAACAGTGCAGTCTTCAGATGTTTCTTAAATTTAACGTCACTATCCTCATACTTAATACTAACATGGAGGCTATTCCACGCCAACGGACCCGCAACGCTGAAAGCACGATCATAGAAACATGCTTTATTGGCTCTGACTGGAATCGCTATGTTGTTATTATAATGTAAAATACCAAGCATACCTAACCTTAAAAGACCAAGTGAAATAGAAAACAAAAAATAAATATATTTGAAAAAATAGAAAATAAATCACAATTATTAAGATGGAACACATCGAGGTTATTAAAACATTTTTTTAATCGTAGCATATCCAGTACATTACCGCACTCTGAGCGTAGTTGGTCCGATAAGCAGGAAGGTGGAATATTTGACTCGCAGTATGTCTTGTGCGAAGCATAGGGGTATTAAGTAATATATTATTTTGCTAAGAAGTTTGGAGTTGTATATTTTGGAGTGTATAATTTTGTGAAGCAACATCATAGCATTAATTGTTCGCCTATTTTCCAGAGAGTCTAATGAATAAAAAGTAAGTGCAGAATTATAATTTGTAAATGATCTGCATATTTTGAAATTGATGCGTTGAATGCAAGTTTTCCAGAAGTTTTATTATATTTCAATGACATGTTTTACATTGTTAAACCATTAACAAATGTTAAACACTCTCTAACAAGGCAATAATAATAATTATTATTATCAAACACATTAGGGCGAAACATGTCATTCTCATAAAATAGAATAAAACTTCCAGTAAAACAGATGTTTACATTCGTATTAGTTATTTAATATGGTGTTTTACATCATTGTTCAAAAATCGATAAATAAATTTGTTTACAATAATGCGATTATAAAAATAAATTTTCATCGATACAAATTGGAGCCATTGAATTAATTATAAGAAACATCTAGATATACGGGTTAGGCGGGAACGGAGTCACCATTCTATGCTGAGCTACAGGTACCAGAAAAACCGGGACGACGACCTAACGATCTGCCTATCGAGGGGTGCTCATTCAAGTCCTGCATCCCGGCTGGTGAATGGTGGCCCCCACTCCCCGTGACACGGTTTAGTTTAGGCTCCGTGACGTCACGGGAGCCCGGTCATGGACCTTGCATGGAATAGGAGCAACCTGGATGTGTCGGGTACCTGATTCTATTTTTAGGAACTGAAAGTAGAAGCCGAGGAATGACGGCAATACACAGGGATAAAATGTTCTGCTTAATAAAATATACGAAGTTATTTAAAATATCTAGAATGAAAACAGTTAAATCTAAATTACCGCATCTGAGTCAATAAATGATCTAGACAATTCTATCTTTAGAAATACCTACAAAATATAATTACAGTACACTCCCGATTTTCATGGGTGGGTTAACCGGAAAGCGGATTATCCGGGACACTTGAGTAATTGAAATATTATTTAAAAAAAACAAAAATATTACACAATAGTAATTATAATCTGTCACAATGACATTAAGCTCACATTTGCGCCACCGCCAACATACCTACGTTTGTGGCTCTAAAGTCGTTTCGAGTTTGCAATAAAGCACCTGCAGCGTGGTTCATACTCATAAAACATCGAGTTCGTACTTTCAATTGAACAAAAAGTCGAAATAATTCAAAAATTTGAAATGGTGCAACCGTTAAGTTAATATCAACATAATGTTGGTGATCAAACTATACGGGACATCATTAATAAAAAGAGAAAATTGATAGATTTTACGGATAGGATAGCGCCAAAGGCATGATCAGTAGAAAGACTATGACCGGCGTTTCCGCCAGTCAAAAAGTGTGACGCTGTCAACACGTGCATCTTACTAAGCATATACATAAGCGCATATAGCGCAGTTTTAAATTTCTCTATGTTTACATTTTCTTCGTGTTTTCGAATTAACCGGGAAATCGATTATACGGGATTTTTTTTCATCATCCATCCCGGAAAATCTGAAAATCCTTGTTATAAAGACTGTATAACAGTTGGAATAACTGAATTAGTTCAATACAGGCATTACTCGTTATATGTAAAGAACAGGTATTTTTAAATGCTTACAAACATCATCACACGAAAACATGAAGTATCTGGAGCGGTCGCATTACCAAAAAAGTTACAATTCAAACAAAAATACACAATTATGGAGAAGTAGCTCGTTATAAAAGTGAATAAATGTTAGTATGGAGAAAATCATAAACTAAAATGTCAAAAGTGTCTTCGTTACATCTGAGATTTGTCTATTTCCGTGATCTTAATAACCGAGCTCGACTGTAATTTTGTTTAATATAATAAAACATGTTGACTCAAAACTATTCAGTGAGTTCCATTTTTATTTAACCATTTTGTTTACACACTAAAAACCAAAACAATATAATTATATGATTGAAAAAAATATGGGTAGACGTCTAAAAAGTTATACTTGAGCTTTTAAATGTTTTTCGATACTTAATCACAATTAAAAATAAAAACGGAGGAAAAATATATTTATAAAAACTTATTTTGCTCTTAAACATTATAACACAGCATAAAATAAATATTGCATATACTCGTATGTAAATAATCTCTGTGATAATATTATGTATTTTTTATTTAATCGATATTAATATAAAATATAAATTTAAGACGACTACAAACATTTATGAAGTTGTGAGTCGTATTTTTTTTTAATTTTGAAAGAACAGATAACCGGTTTAAAAATCAAATAATTAAATTTTAACAGACACTGTGCCCATTATATGTGGGCACAGTCATAAGTTTGTTATAGTTGAAAACGTCCGTTAATTATATTTTATGGGAGTGCCAATTTCAACATTTGATAAAGAAAGACGAACAAGTCACCCCCATATGATTTTTTTTATAAATCTCATGTTTTTTTCTCGCTCCCTTATCTTTTATTAATTAATTATATGTTACTTGTATTTTTAGTGTATTAGAAAATCCTATTCGGCAACGTGTTTGATATATAATATTTAAATAAATAAATGAAAATAAAACAACATTTGAAGTATAATGCTGTTTTCATCAATATTGAATTAAAAATGTAGGTACTGTCGATTTTTTAAATGAGTTAAAACACTGTTTTTTCCACGTTTGAGTTAATTTTTCTTGACATGTTTTACACTTACATCGACGTAAGAACGATATAAACTGTTAATTTATCTATTCTCCTGAAGATGAAGGTGTAAAACTTGTCGAGAAAAAAAAACTCAAAAGTGGAAAAAACAGTGTTTCAATTCATAAAAAAATAATCTTCAATATGGAATTTCAGTGATAACGCCTTAAGCTTATTAAATGTATAATACGAGTCACTTCAAAGTAATCGAACATCATACATATATTTAGGGTTAATTGGTGGGTATAAACGTAAGGTTAAATTTCGCAACCCCGTGTCGCAGTTTCCCGGAGATCGATCCCCTAGGATGCCGCGGGTCTCTGACCCCGGCAGATGAATGGGAGATGAACTGGGTCAATGGGGCGGCGCTGCACCCCCTGTCGGATCAATGGAGCCGCAGCTCGCTGAAAATTGGGTCGTTTGGGAGTCTTGGTATTGAACGTTCCCTGACGCAATGTACGCAATCTATGAAGAACATAATATTATATGTACATCTATCAACACAGAAATAAGAGTTGAGAAGAAACACAACACTTTAAAAAACAAATAATATAAATGGGGTTGCTTTATCGGTTTAAGTGATTTTTATTTATTTATATACGAAAATATATAATAACTTTTTTTTATACAAATACTTGTAGACAAATACTGGATTTTAAAATACTGTCCTGTAAACACCTCGACTACCATATTCTGTTTCCAAATAATTTAACTCTTCGTCTCTATTGAGATACAATTAATCCTTATATAATATAATAACTTGTTATGAATTTGTTTCGCCTTGAGTATTCTTAAGCAGTTTTGTGAATGTCCTCGTTTGGCGAAACAAATTTTTAAAAAGTATTTATATATTTTAATATACGAGAAAGACAAAGCAATCGCAATTTCATTATATATTTTATAATGGAGTCTTAAAAAAATAAAAACCACAGCCATCAACAACACATCTTAACTAATTATTTGATGCCTTAGAAAGGCGAAACATGTCATTCCCATAAATTATAATAAAATTTCAATTTCTATAAAACAGACGTATGGATTCGTATTAATTATTTAATATAGACATACGAGTATATAGATATTTTGTGTTTATTTTTATTTTTCATCTTTAAATTTTTTTTAGGCACGCAAGATGGATTGGTCATGTGTTGCGACAAAAATGTTTCCTGCATGATGTATGGGAGGGAATGGTCGAGGAATCGACGACTTCGCCAGGAGTACCTAGACCAGATTTGCCAAGATATGGGCTGCACCTCTTATGCGGAGTTGAAGAGAGTTGCCGAGGACTGAGCTGAATGGAAGAGGAGATGATCGCCTTGCTGCAGACCAATCAATAGATTGAAACCGGAGAAGAAGAATTTTTTTTAATGTAAAATTTCCAGAGGAAGAACAGTCATACTGTATTATTTTTATATATTGTACATCGTAGCCACAACATTCATACAGCGTAGTGTTCGACGCTACGTCGATTTTATTTTATCTGGAACAATGGTCCAAAACTCCGTTTTAAAACATTTAATATTTTTTTTTGATGTATACATATACTTGTATACGAATACTGGATTTAACCCATTGCGGGTTATCAATTCATGAATTAATTGTATCTCAATAGAGACGAAGATGCAAATTGAAAACTGAATATGGTTGATCAAGGTGTTTACAGGACTTATGACCTGTCATTGGTTGGGTTAAGCGCACGCTTTATGTAATTACAACATTACCTAAATATGTTATGTGGGATCTTGGGGATATCCGTGTAACTTGTCTATCTCCCATATTCAAGATATTTAGTTTATTCATGGTAGTTAAATGATGACTTACAAAAAATGCAAGACAGACTACATCACGTCTGTAAAAAATACAACATGACGATCTTTATCGAAAAAACAAAATGTTTGACCTTTTCCAAAACACCCAAAACATTTAACCTGGTTATAGTAAATCAACCCATAGAACAGGTCAGGACCTTCAAGTATTTAGGCATAGACCTGGTGGGAGGAGCTGATCTGCGGGAAGAAATACAAGCCCAAGTAAACAAGGCAGCTGCAATCTCTGGGACTCTAATATCCACAATATGGAAAAACAAAGACATGGCCATTAAGAGTAAGATGAGAATCTATAAAGCATGCGTAAGACCAAAAATAACATATGGCGTCGAAGCCAGACACAGTAAGGACCAAACAAGTTTTGAGGACTTCCGAAATGAAGACACTGAAGACGATAGCAGGCAAGACACAGAGATCACGTAAGGAAAACCAGAATAAGAAAGCTATGTGAGGTTGAGGATATTATAAGATGGAGCAGACAGCGAAAAAGGGACTGTACGGTCATGTTCAAAGAATGGACACCACTAGACTCCCCTATATTGGATTGCATAATCAACCTCATGGAACTCGTCCATGTGGAAGACTTTATAAAAGATGGAAGGACAGCTGGGAATCTACCTCACAGGAGGAGGAACACTCTGGAGAATAGCCTACATAGGTCTACAACAAAGAAGAAGTAGAAGTTAAATGATACATAGATACACTCAAGATCCAGATAAACATATAAAAGAATAACTTCATAAAATATATCTTCCGATTAAAAAAAAACAAGTCCTTCATATCACCGAAGCTGCAGAGCTACTAAGTCCGGCCGCGAGGAAGTCAGCGGGATACTGTTTATTTACAAAGTTTAGAGGGAGAGTAGACGAAATAATATCGCGCGTGAGGGAAATGGACCATAGCACTCAACCTTGGGGGATCAACGCTGCGCTGGCCGGCCGCCAGAAGAGTTTTACAATAATTTCATACCGAATAGAATACCAGAGAGAGAGAGAGAGAGAGAGAGAGAGAGAGAGAGTGGGCTGTTAGTGAGCCGAAAAAAAACATACGAAAAAAAAATTACAACCGTGCAAGAAAGGATTTATTTGTAACGTTGTTTTTTTCAATTTGATGAAAAATACTAACACCAAGAATTTAAATCAATGGATTAATGGCATTAGAATTTATTATACAATCTTCAATTAAAGCAGAAAACAGCTCGTTATTATGAAGAAGGAATCTGTCCAGGTTTGAACACAAGTACCCTAAATCAGGAATCAATCGTTATGTGCTCAATACCACAACCGCTTTAAATATGAAATAATGATTTAAATCACATTTTTTCCAACAAGTTTTGAAGGTATTATAATGCGCAAGAAGCTCCGGGAGCTCGGATGGGAAATTCTTATGCATCCACCCTATAGTCCGGACCTGGCACCAAGTGACTACCACCTCTTCCTGTCTATGGCCAACGCGCTTGGGGGTACAAATTTGGCCTGTGAAAATTGGTTGTCCGAGTTTTTTGCCAATAGGGACGAGGGCTTCTACGAGAGGGGCATTATGAAGTTGGATTCTCGTTGGCAACAAGTTATCAAACAGAACGGCGCATATTTGACTTAAATCTGATGATCGTAACACTTTTTATAAAGCGAAAAATACGAAATTACTTTTTCCCCTACCATATACGAGGTCTGTTCAAAAAGTATCGCGAATTTTATATTTTTTCAAAAAGTATTTATTTATTCATGAATATCTATTTTGTCCCCTTCAAAGTAATTCCCCTCGGATATAATACATTTATGCCAACGTTTTTTCCAATCCTCGAAGCACTTAAAAAAATCATTTTTTGTGATCTTGTTCAGCTCCTCCTTCGATGCCGTCTTTATCTCCTCAATCGTGGCGTAGCGTCGTCCTTTCATGGGCCTCTTCAGTTTTGGAAACAGGAAAAAGTCACAGGGGGCCAGGTCTGGGGAATACGGTGGCTGCGGCACCATTACTGTGTTGTTTTTGGCCAAATATTCGCGCACAAGCAACGATGTGTGAGCAGGGGCGTTATCATGGTGCAAAAGCCAGTTTTTGTTCTTCCACAAATCCGGGCGTTTCTGGCGGATTGCTTCGCGCAAATTGCGCATAACTTGCAGGTAATATTCCTTATTGACCGTACTACCCTGTGGCAAGAACTCATGATGCACCACGCCCCTGCAATCGAAGAAAACTGTGAGCAAAACCTTCACGTTCGACCGAACTTGGCGCGCTTTTTTTGGTCTTGGCTCATGCGGCAGCTTCCATTGGGATGATTGAGCTTTGGTTTCCACGTCATAACCATAAACCCATGATTCGTCACCAGTTATGACCCTTGGATGAAAATGGCCGACCTTGTCAGCATAAGTAAGGGACATGAGTACCAACATAACGCTACACAAAAATCAAAAATCAAATACTATACGTAGCCAGCGGAAATTCAAAATTCGCGATACTTTTTGAACAGACCTCGTACGAGTATTATATAAAACCTTCATAACCAGCAAAGTTTTCAGGTATTGTAAATTATTATATATTTTTATGTATAAGATAATATATATTGTCATTAATCACTAACCGATGTCGTCAAAAGGGTGACTAGGTTCAAATAATGGTATTTTGCAGGATATGTTGTCATACTGGTAGACCAAGGATAGACCAGAAGGGTAGTGGAGTGGAGATGTCTTGAACACAAAAAATGAGAGGGATACACGATGGTCTGATGGACATAAGTAAAACTGCTGGTGACTGGATGCAGAAGGCACTAGATAGGAGTGTGTGAAGAAGTGGACGACATAGGTAGTATAAGTGAGTATTTCGGTTCTGTATCTAGGATTAACCGGCCCCCACCCCAAGACCTCGGCCTCTAAATAAGGCCACTACCGACCCCCCCACAATCCTCCCTACCAGGGAAGATAGGTCCAAATGTCGGACCCAACCTACCACATCCCCCATGAAACCCTCTTCTCATCCAAAAATTTTCAACCCCGAAATCCAAGAAATAAATTTCCAACATGTGGGGGAGCAAGAGAGAGGGCTGGTACTCCCGTAAAAACAATATACAAGATCCAAAAAGATAAATAAATATTCGATTTTTTAAATATTTATCCTAACCTCATACTGTGTAAAAACAAATATAAATAGTCGTTTGAATAACGTTTTGGAAACATTGTATTATCACAAATTTTTTTGCGTTTTTCACAAACATGTTTCGGGACACAAACTTCCCTTCTTCATTATATGAATTTTAACGGTAAAACGGTTTTGTGATAATACAATGTTTCTAAAAAGTTATTTAAATGTGAATCCACAATATAAAGTGATGGCGAATATAGAAGGAATAGTTGTGTCTTTGGAAGAATATATCCATATCAAAATACAATATTGTGTTGGATGTTAGTTTCTATATAGTTTTCTGACGAACAGGCAGAGACACACGTTAATAATAATAATAATAATAATAATATGCTAACTTTCAAAGCGCCGTTTTTGTGATGTAATCACCTCAAGGGCGCATTAAGACGTGTTTTAAATCTAAAAATCTAAATGTGACCGCTTAAAAAGCGATCGGTTTAAAAGTATAGTAGAACAAAGTATGAATGTTTAAATTGGGTATGAAATATGAAAAATATGGGTTTTCCTAAAATCTGTCGGATCATTTATGCATCTGAGGTGGGAAGGGAGATTGTTCCAAGCTGATGGACCGGCTACCGCGAACGCTCGATCGTAAATTGTACGTTGCGTATATTCACCACGTAAGAGGAAAAGAAGAAGAGATTGTGAAAATAATCTCCTTTGATGCTGCGACTATCGGGGTGGGGGTTCAATCGTAGAACAAAGGACTACGCCCACCCTCCCCCTCGAGTGACGTTGTTCATTAGGGGCGAGATAACCGCCGCCTCACTCCGGAGGCGAGATTCTCCACAAATCTAAATGAGAGATCTCAGCGCCAGCGCTCCGGACTCCTTCCGCCGGGAATAATAAAGGCGGTGGAGCGAATCGCCTTGTGTATCTAAGAAAGTTACGAGAAAAGTCTGTTATTGAGTTAGAATGCGTATATTTTTTAACCCTCTGATCCACGGTTTTTCCTTCTTAAAATAAACCAGGTCCAGGATCACTGCCACCACTTTAGGATCCTGGAGACCACAGGGGGTTCCTTGCCCTATTTCATGCGCCACAGGGGTCTAATCAAATCAAATCAGTTTATTTTCTCAAAAGACATTACAAACATTTTTTATGGTTTGAGGCATCTATTGAGAACAGGTAAAACATAATAAATATATAATACCAGGAACGCATGAGAGATGGTTCGACATTAGGAATACAAGATTAGGGTGTGAAAAACCAAGACATAGAAGAAGAAAATATATGTATACTTATTTTTCTTCTCCTTTCTTTCGATCTATTTAAGATATGAAACGCATCTCATGATTAATTAAATCGATAGCCATTTAATTAAATGGCTATCGATTTAAGAGGTGGTAAGACATTTTTCAATCCTTACACTCAGTAGCAGAATAAATGCAGTAGAAATGAGATTTCTAAGACGAATGTGTAGTAAATATACGAGTATTTATGATAGAGTGTCAAATGCAAATATAAGAAGTAAATGCGGTGCGAATGAAAGTGTTATGAACAAAATAATAAAAGGGTCGTTAAGATAGTTTAGACACATGGAAAGAATGAGTGAAGACAGAATGGTTAAGAGGCAACGTGATGGTTAGTTAGTAAGTTACACTCAGATATGCAGAGAGAATGAACCGCTACTTCATCTTGACACAACTTTCTAGTTTCTTCGACATTCATAAGCGAGTCATATATGCACGTCCATTCTTCCGACTTCTAACCTATACAATTAGATTAATTTGGTCGTGCCATGTTTTCATCGGTTTACCTCGACTCCTTACTCTAATCACAACGTTAGAGTGTACTTGAAATGTTATTCGACGTTAATTTCAGGGTAGAACTTTTTTTATAGCTAATTACAATAATCAAACTGGTAACTTTTAAGTATCATAAATGTATTAACTGATTAATTTGAAATAATGTTAAAATATCGGTTAGTTAATAGGAGTTACAATCAACTGCTGATTTGAACATAAGATGATGCCAACATTGGTAAATGAAACAGCTATAGGGACAATTTCTAATAAAATGAATACATTGTGATATTATAACAGTGTACCAAATTAAACAATTAAAAATGTTGACATATCCTAGTGTTTCCGTCAAAATAATGGATTATTCCATTTTTTAAGCATTGTGGGTAAAGGATGTATTTAGCACCATTAAGTGAGTGTACAATGGTGTTCTTCTACCGACCCTTATGTATGGAAGCGAAGCAGGGAACTGGCAAAAGAAGGATGAAAGTAGAATAAATGCAGTAGAAATGAGATCTCTTAGACGAATGTGTGGATACTCTGTGTATGATAGAGTGTCGAATGAAAATATAAGAAGTGAATGCGGTGCGAATGATGGTGTTATGAACAAAATAATGAAAGAATCATTAAGATGGTTTGGACATATGGAAAGAATAAATGAAGGAAGAATGGTAAAAAAATTATACATAAACGATGTAAATGGAACCAGAAATAGAGGAAGACCGAGGAAAACGTGGCACGATCAAATAAATCAAATATTGAATGTCGGCCATGTGAGGAGTCAGAGAAATCGACGCGCGTGCATGACAGGATGTATGAATGTTGAGAAAGCGAGAGAAATATGTCAGGAAAGAAAAGTGTGCAGTCCATTCTTTCTGCCTACCTCTTCGGGGAGACGGAGTGATGGTTAGTTAGTTAGTTAGTTAAGTGAGTGTTATTGTCGAGTGTGAAAATTTGATAAGCGAGTATTGTGTGAGATTCAAATGTCGCGTAGATTGGGCAGTCGAAGGGTTAAAACAGTGAACTTTGATATTAGCGTATGAATAACTTTGTTTGAATAAATATTTAGCGGATCCAAAAATACGCAATGTAAACTGTTAGGCGGGTAAAATATAGCACACTGAGAGAAGAGCATCACTCATGTTATAATATCATAGTACGGCGCTCGGTAGAGAGCAGCGGTTCCCAACGGGGGCGGTCCCGTCACTTGTGAGCGCCAAAAAGATCTTGGTTTAAGGCCTAGGTTTTCAAAATGGGCGATAACGCCCCCTTATGGGCGTTTGAGACTTTCAAGGGGGCAGTAGAAGACCCAGAAAAAATAGAGAGCGTGGGCAGATAAAAAAATATAGTCTAAAAAGACAAAAAAAAACACGCTAATCACGTAGGTTACTAATAAAACAAATTAAACTTAAATATTGGTTTATTTTGGTATTGTATATATTGTTATCATTTTCCCATATTTCGGATAACTTTTATGGGAGAGGGGCGTTGAACGTTTATTTCTCTTGAAAAGGGGGCGATGGCCCAGAAAAGATTGGAAACCGATGGTTTAAGGGAAAAGTGGAAATTGAGTATGGAGAACGGATTGTGACATATGTGTGAACGGTGAGATATTGGAGCAAGTTACCGAATTTATGTATCTGGAAAGCATAATAATAATAATTAGGCTAATTTGTATAGCGCCGTTTTAGTGAATAGCTCACCTCAAGGGCGCATTGACAATGTTTTTAGTCACGAGAGCTGCATGTGACACCAGCAATCAGATAACCGTTGTTTACATTTTATGCGATATTTTGAAAAGGTGGGTTTTTAGGTGAGATTTAATTTTATCAAATAGTTTTATAATTTTTTTTTTTGGATAATTTGGATAATAATAATAATAAGCATGTTAACAAGAGATGGAGAAAGGAGTCGAAAGAAGGAATGGTGCTGGAAACAAAATAACTGGTGCACTCAGAATCATTACAGAAACATGACGACAGAAGCAAAGGTGGCTATGCACAATTGGGTTCAAAGGGGTTCCTCATGTATCCTCAGCTTGAAAAAGTGCTTTTAATTCATTAAAAAATATATAGGCGAGCTAGAATTGATAGGGAACTGTTATCAACTATCAAGGTTCGGAAGATTTCACATCTGGGCCATATACTGCGTGGGGAAAAGTACCACCTTCTCCAATTGATATTGGAGGGGAAAATTGAGGGACGCCGAGGGCCCGGTAGCAGACGAGGTCCTGGCTGCGAAACGCGAGGGAGTGGACCGGCATCCGAAGTGTGGAGGAGCTGTTCCGAGCGGCGCGGGACAGGCTCGCCGTGGTGATCGCCAACGTAAAATTTACAACATAAAATTTAACGAAATTGAATCATTATACAATTAATTTTACGCCAAATCGTCAGAAATATTATTACGTCGATTTTTTCCACTTTTTAGTTTATTTCTGGAGATATGTTTCGAACGTTTAACACCTTCATCATCGCTAGAACGATATAAATAAGTTAACATAGTTCTTCTAACAATGAAAGTGTAACTTTCGAAATACTCGTATGTCGAGAAAAATAACTAAAATGTGGAAAAAATATTTTTAATTCTTAAAAAATCATGGAAAAAATCATCCTTATGGAATTTCAGAGTGTAATCGCTGAAATTTTTTTAATTCTCTCCGCATTGATACATTAAGCGTATTTGCGTTCTCTATTTCTGCCTCATCCAGGGTAGAAGTGCAAAGTAAGAAAAAAAAGTTAGACAGTTAATTAATGGCAAACATGACTATCCATTAGCCCACATGTTTCCAATTACTTAATGCGTTTGTAAACGTTATATCCCAAGCGCTGCAATATTGATCCGTTCTGCGGGTCAGGAGGTCGTCCGCTGGCATGAATGGATGTGGGTCGCGGGGGGTGCGGGGCGCACTCCCCGAGGGCGGAAGGCCGCCGCCACCCTCGCCCCCCGCGCGAGCCCCGCCGCAATGACGCCATTGAGGTTTTTATCTCGCTAGATTTACCAACAAAACTCGGCCGGATAAAAATGAATGGGATTTACATATTATAGTGGTATGGGAGGATACGCGCGAGGATTTCGCCTCGGGCAGAGTTCCCTAATAAAAGAACGCACGATGTACAATGAATTTCTTGAATACAATTTCATAATTTTGATTAGATGCTGGACATGGATGGATGGGAGCGGCAATGGATAGGGGGCGGTGGAGGGCTTTGGGAGAGGCCTACATTCAGCAGTGGATGACAGACGGCTGATGATGATTAGTATACGACCGTACATCCCAAATATGTGGAACACGATTGGGAGGAAAAAAACTCCTCTGCAATAGGAATATTAGTTAAGCCGAAGCGTTGCCCTAGTACAAATTTCCGGTATCGAGCCATTTAAAAAATACATATTGTTGAATTGCTCTTTACATCATGACAGTATGAGCCAAATCGATGTAAAAGGTATTTATAATAGCTATCAAAGTGATTCTCGTGACATGTGATAGATAGCTAATCTATCGCCATTTTATTGTCCAAGACAGTGTGACAATCACACTGCCCTCGCCGGGAATCCAACTCGGAACCTTCGGGGTGGCAGTCAATGCACTTACCACTCGGCCATGAAGGTCGTCACTTAGCTTGGAACAATCTCATGCCTTAGATGCATAAATGATCCGACATATTTCAGATCTAAAAAAATCCATCTTTTTAATATTTCTTTTCTGTTATACAGCCATAACAGTAAAAGGGAAAAATTATTTACACGTAGTCCTTTAAATTCATTCTTACCTTTCTATAGAGGAATACTCTAGGCTTCACAGATCTACTACTTGCAAAAATCAACCACGAAACCAACTCACCTGAAATGTTTCCACAATACGCAAGGCGATCATCCAAGTATAAACTATTTGATAAATAAAAAGCTAAAAGTATCTTCTTCTTCAGCTTTCTTTTACCTACGGTTGGATACAGGTCTGATCCATTTTAATTCACTCGTCCCTGTCGTATCCCTTCTGCATCCAGGTCGTTCCAACAATTCTGACATTACCGTAAGTTCATATTTTAGGTGGCCTCCTGACATTCCTATTCTTTGTCCGAAGTCTAAATTTATTCCATCCATAATGTATATTGCAGTTATTTTCCGTGCGTGAGGAAAAGCACACAGGTTCGTATATTGTAATACAGGAGAGATGCAATATACCCGCAAGGACCAACATTTTGCAGTAATATTCCATTCATGAACGTAAACAATGAATTATGACTTCCGTTTCGCGGTTAACCTCAAAATTGTCAGGAGAAAATATTCAGGTAAGATACACGCACACTGCAGGCTGCGGTAACATGGAGGTGACGGGTGACCAAAAACAGAACATGAAATAAAGTTATTAAAAAAAAAAGTATTTTAAGGATTGATTGTATCTCAATAGAGACGAAGATGTAAATTGTTTTTTGGAAACAGAATATGATGGTCGAGGCGTTTACAGGACTTATGACCTATCATTGGTTGGGTTAAGCGATCGCTTTATGTTAACAACATTCCCCATTCCGCCTTTCTCACGAACACCATGTCTGACAATTTTTTGGAAGTTGTATATTATATATGCTACTATGTTGCACCACACTTCACATGTTATTAGTTCAATCTACACTAGCGCCATCTATTAAGGATAGGTGTAAGCATTAAGCAGAAAATCTTTATTAATGCAATGTGAAAGGCTACATTTGCTAGACAACGCCAGAAGAACACTTCCCCAATTTTTATTCTTTTTTAAACTTGGACCAGTATTTGTCTACAAATATTGGTAACATTAAAAAAAAGAGTATTGTAAATTGTGGTCCAACAATCTTTACCTTACCTAACAATACACATAGTTTGTTTAGAAATGGGAAGTCTTATTTTCTTCTTCTTCTTCTTCTGCTCTATTTAGGACTGTGCCTTTCTATTTTTCGGAGCCTGTTCCCGGGATGTAGATATCCATCTGTCTCGTTGTTTTTTGGGTGGTCTTCCTGGAGGTAGTTGGTTTATTTTATTTGCCGCTTAGCTTTTCACTCATTCAGAATACGCTCTCTCCAGTAACGTCTTTTCAGACTTTCCCATCGCACAGCATCTTCGACTTAGCAGATCTTACGTATTTCAGATTTTTACTCACTGTCCGGAGTGTCGTTCTAGGAATGGATTGGAGAATCTTCATTAAGTGGTTCGGATTACGATTGAGATGGGTCTAAAAAACACACGTACATCTAACAGAACTTTTCTAATAAGAAAATATAATATAATTAATAATAAAAAAAATATGTACAAATCAATGAATTTGTCAGGATTCTAATTCTAATAAAAATTCACGAGCTAACGATATCGTAAACTTGTAAAAAAATCATGCAGTTACATAGACGAGCTTCGTGGTAAGTGCATTGACTACCACCCAGAAGATCCCAAGTTCGATTCTCGGCAATGGCAGTGTGGTTGTCATAATCTCTTTGGTCTGGTGCAGAATTCACTTGACGATAAGATGGTGATAGATCAGTTACCTATCACATGTCACGAGAATATTGCTGTATCCTTTAAATCGATTTTTCTCGCGCTGTAACGATGTACAGAGCGTTTTGAACAAAATAATAATAATAATCTATATATACGAGTAGGAATCATTTCCTTCTATGTTTATCTGTGTGTCCATGATTTTCTCGAAAATTACTCAACCGATTTCGCAGAAAATGTCACAGTTTGCTCTTATTTGTCCCAGGAAGGTTTTGAAAGTATTTTGAACAAAATCCAATCCTGTTCTTTTGGAAAAAAACGGATTGCTTTGAAATTTTGTTATTTACCGATTGCTTCGAAATTTCGCAACATTGCATTAGAATACGCGGTTGTTTTTATAAACTCTTCTTCTTCTTCTTATATATAAAAAAAAGACAAAAAAAAAACAACTGGTCTGAGATGTTGATATTTACGGGTTTCGGTTTGGGAACATTGATTCATCATTTGGGACCATTTTGAACTTAATTAACCGTCGCGTTGCCATGTGGTCAATTGAGTTTCCACTGCCAATTTAAAGTTGATTTTCTTAAAACCTATGGACCCTAATATTATAAAAAAAATTGTAATCCTCCATTGAAGTGTTCTCAATATTTCGTAATAAAAAAAAAAAGCAAAAAATTACTTCCTTCATCCCAAAAAAAAAAAAATTCTAAGACTGCCCTCACCTTCATTCGTGTTAAGGTAGAATTTGTTTTGCTAATATTTACAACTTTATCAAAAGTGACAAATACTTACTCGATGTTTTGAACGTATTATAAATTATATGTTTGGCCTTTTCAATAGGTACGTAATAATACCGACTGTGGACGGAAACGCAGCACGTAACTTAATAATATCAGAACTGTGAAAATATTAACACTTTACCAAAAGGGACCAATATTAATACGTACTCGTTGTCTTGAACGTACGTACATTTTGCCTAGGTGCCTTTATCATACGTAAAATCTCGTAAAGTCTCGCCCCGCCGGCCGCGGCGCGGCAAGCGGCGCGGAGACAAGTTTATACTTGGTGTCAGTTGCTCGTATGCTGTGACGCATTCCATATCAGAAATCGCATGGTTCCAGAAAAAAATTAATAATGATATGTTTTTCAAATAATCCATGTATGTTATAGATATCGATCTATTCCTAATGAAATTCCCTACAAGATGACATAAATTAAATTTTGATTCATCGAGTCATATGCTTGATATTTAGATAAAGTTAGCGGTAAACTGAATTGACCACATGGGAGCGAGCGTTTTGTTTTGAACACGGTACGTTAAGGGTTAAACTGAGCCACAGCGATGCGTGGCTGGGTACAACTAGTAATATATATATATATATATATATATATATATATATATATATATATATATATATATATATATATATATATATATATATATATATATATATATATATATATATATATATATATATATATATATATATATATATATATATATATATATATATATATATATAACATATATATATATATATGTATATATGTATATATTTATATATATATATATATATATATATATATATATATATATATATATATATATATATATATATATATATATATATATATATATATATATATATATATATATATATATATATATATATATATATATATATATATATATATATATATATATGTATCTATATATAATATATACGAGTGTATATATATATAATATAACACGTTGAATTCGCTTT
>JAHDVF020000122.1:0-53122 GCA_022606425.2 Lepidostoma basale
AGTGTGGTTTGGTCGCGCGATTCTGCCATAAAACTGGAGACTTTTGGCATATAAGTGATTTTTTTTTAATGTTTATATGTTTGTAACAGTATAAGGTGGTTCGTTACTTCGTATACGTGTTGGGTGTGTCCTGTTAGATGAGAAAATTGTGATTTTGACCTTTTTAAAAAACATTGTCAACAAGTGGGCATAATTTTATTACAAATGCTCCATGTGCGAATTATCCTGGCCAAGATGCATCTTGCCACACCCAAATAATATTTGATTGTGTAAATTTATACCTTTGTGCTGTTTTGGTGGTGAAAAATACAGTTACATTGTTTATGTGGAGTGTTTTGACAGGTGCCAAAATTAGTTTTCGTCATTTTTTTTCGAACGTTTATGTACATTTGTTCCGATGTCAATTTGAATAATTCTTTTAAAATATATTGAAGTGCTTGCTGAAGTGAAACTATTTTAAGTGCCTAACCAACTAAAATTTATTAATGTAACGGTGGTAAAGTAAAAAAAAACTCTTAAAGAAAGGAATTGCAAAAGTCTGGATCGTCCAGTGGTCGTCTTTATTATGTGTTATAACTGTTTTATGTATTATATTTTGTTATTGTTATTTTATTTTTATTTTATATTTTATTTTTTATTTTATGTAATTGAATTTAGTTTGTAAATGATTTAGTATTTAAGTGTGTGCGGGTGATGCCTTCTGGTGGCGATGAGGTCCGCAACCCATCACACCGCATCTCCCGCAGGGGCGAACAGAGAAGGGTGGAGTGCCGCATCGGTACATGGAATATAAGGGGAGGTATGGAAGGAAAGTTGAATGAGATGTGTGCAGAAAGGGATAATAAGTGTTTAGATGTTTTATGTGTGACTGAATGTATGATGAAAGAGTGTGGTTCCTTGGAGCATGCGGATAAGCTTGTTCTGTGGTCGGGTGTGCCGAATGACCACAGAGCATGTCAAGGCGTGGCGGCGGTGCTAGCTCCAAGGATGGTAGAATGTATGAAAGGTTATAAATGTGTTAGCCCAAGACTCATGTGGATTCGCTTCAAGATCGGGTTAACAAGAGTTTTCCTTTTAATTGGATACACCCCTGGTAACAACGAAAATGAGGCGAGTAAAGATGAGTTTTGGGACAAAGTGAGAGAGACATTGGTGTGTAAGAGTGAAAACGAAAGATTGATAATAGCGGGAGATATGAACGGTTGGGTGGGAGTTCGTAGGAGTGGGTACGAGGACCGTCTGGGTACTTTTGGTGATAGACGAATAAATGATAATGGAAGGAGACTGCTTGAATTATATATAGAATGGGGTCTCTTTGTATCAAATACCATCTTCGATCATAAGAGAATCCATCTCTATACTTGGGAAAGAGCATTTGAAAGGTCCATTACGGGCGGATACTGTTGATTCGAGGGTCTTCAGGGGAGCCGAACTGGAAACGGATCATTTTTTAGTAGTGGCAAAAGTGATCTTATTTCGGGGATGGCGAACCAGAAGAAGCAAAACAGTAGCCGCACCAACTAGAGTCAAAGTTGAAAAACTGCAAAACAATGACGTAAGAGATAATTTCGTAAGAAAAGTGAACGATAGATTGAATGAGCGGGATGTAAGTGAGTTGAGTATTGACAAGACCTGGAAATACTTAAAGGAAAGTTTGTGTGAATCAGCAAAAGAATCGTGTGGTGTGTGTGTACAAGGTAGAAGGAAAGGGGATGCGTGGTGGAATGATGACGTAAAGAGTGCTGTTAAAGAGAAAAAAATGCTTGGTTGAATATGCTGTCGATAAATAAGAATGACAGAGTTAAGTATGAAAGAGCAAAAGATTTGTATAAGGTATGCAAGAAGAGAGTGAAGTCGGTAGTGAAAGCGCGGAAAGAAAAGCTGAAGGAAGAAGAAGGGCTCAAAATGACAAACAACTTCCAAGCAAATTTAAAAATGTTTTGGAAAGAAGTTAAAAAAGCCCGAAATCCTCCTGATAGTGGATGTGTGAAAGCAATTTTAGACAACGAGGGAAGAATGTTAACGGAGAGTAAGATCATACAAGAAAGATGGATGGAATATTTTAAGGAGATGTATGGTGGTGATACAAGCGTGATCGAAAGTATAACAACTAGTGCAAGTGCGGGACCTATGAATGATAATATTGAGAAAATAAGTACGAATGAGATGAAAAGATCTGTGAATGCAATGAAAAGTGGAAAAGCTGTTGGATTTGATTGTATTGCCATAGATTTTATTAAAAGCGGTGGCGAAGTGGTTTCTGCATGGTTATGTAAGTTATTTAACCAGTGCTTGGAGGAGGGATATACGCCGCTAGACTGGAGGAGAGCAGTAATTATGCCCCTGTACAAAGGAAAAGGATCGCGTATGGAATGTGGAAACCAGAGAGCTATTAGTCATTTGAGTGTTGTTGGTAAAGTCTATGGCAGAATTTTAATAGAAAGAGTAAGAAAATTGACGAGTGACAAAGTTTGGGATGTGCAAGGTGCCTTTATGAATGGCAGAGGATGTATGGATCAAATTTTTGAACTTCGTACATTGACAGAGAAGTTTCTGGCCAAAAACCGCAAACTTTTCTGTGCATTTGTCGACTTGCAAAAAGCATATGATTACGTTAATAGAGAAAAGTTGTGGGAAATATTGTCTGAATATGGAATAAGTACAAAACTGATCACGGCAATTAAGTCGCTATACACAGAAAGCACTGCTAGTGTCAGAGTAAATGGAGATCTTACAGCCTGGTTCGATATCAATAAAGGTGTCAGACAGGGTTGCGTAATGTCCCCGTGGTTATTTAATCTGTATATGGACAAATGTATGAAAGAGCTGAAAGGGTTGGATGTAGGTGCCAAAATGAGCGCAGTGTCAGTAAGCTGTCTCTTTTATGCGGATGACGCTGTCCTTCTTGCAGACAACGAGCATGAACTACAAGTCCTGGTGAATTTTATGTATGAGGTATGCATGCGAAATGATCTGATGATGAATGTTAATAAGTCCAAGGTAATGATTTTTGAAAAGGAAGAAACCACGACAGTCTGCAACATTAGCGTGAATGGTGAAAATTTGGAGCAAGTAGTTGAGTTCGTGTATTTAGGTAGTATGTTTACAAGAGATGGGCGAGTGGAGAGGGATATTGAAAGAAGGGTTGGGGCAGGCAACAAAGTGAATGGTGCACTTAAAGTTGTCATCGCAAACAAAAACCTATCCAAAAAAGCTAGAATGGCAGTGCACAATGGTGTTCTTCTACCGACCCTTATGTATGGAAGCGAAGCGTGGAACTGGCAAAAGAAGGATGAAAGTAAAATAAATGCAGTTGAAATGAGATCTCTTAGAATAATGTGTGGATACTCTGTGTATGATAGAGTGCCGAATGAAAATATAAGAAGTGAATGCGGTGCGAATGATAGTGTCATGAACAAAATAATGAAAGGATCATTAAGATGGTTTGGACATATGGAAAGAATGAATGAAGAAATAATGGAAAAAAAATTATATGTTAATGATGTAAATGGAACCAGAAATAGAGGAAGACCGAAGAAAACATGGCACGATCAAATAAATCAAATATTGAATGTCGGCCATGTGAGGAGTCAGAGAAATCGACGCGCGTGCATGACACGATGTATGAATGTTGAGAAACCGAGAAAAATATGTCAGCAAAGAAAAGTGTGGCAGTCCATTTTTTCTACCTACCCCTTCGGGGAGACGGCGTAATGGTTAGTTAGTTTTTTTTATTAAAAAAACTTCTATCTTCGAAATGGGATATTATTATTTTTTTCGATTTTCTGATCAATTCATATCGAAGCTAAATACGTGTATTAAAATGGTGGAAATAATTGTGTATTTTCGAAACGGAATAGCGTTTTAGATTGGCGCTGTGTAATCAATATAACTGTGATAGAAATCGTCAAGTGGCACAAAGCACACGAAAAAGGATCAAAATATAATATTCCTATTGATCCTGGTGACCCTTTTGACAAGATACGTACCTAAGTATATTAAAAACGCGGGCAGAATGGCAATGAAGGAAGGCGCTTTGAGTAAGTACTGCAGAAGGAATAACAAACAAAAAATGCCTGCTTGAGAATGATACTAAGCAAATATCTCTGATGTGGCGAGAGCCCTACTGGATGCCAAGCCGGGAATATTATTTGATGACAAACACTTCACATATTGAGCTTTTTGGGGCAGAGTTGTACCGGAGCAAATTGTTTAAACGCTCTATGACGGGAAAAGAATCTAAATATGAGAGAGGTTTTATTTATTGAAGCTGTGTTTGCTTTGGAGAATTTCGTAATTCGTATGAATTAAATGTAAACACGACAAATACTGATGAAAACACTTTTTTCATTAAACATACCAACCTATTGACGAATAATTTTGTTACATGGAGAATGTATACTCGTATACATAATCACGTGCTATTAATATCACACGAAAAATTAACAAAAAATATAAACGCTTCTAATATAAAGTTAAAAAAAAATAAAACACTATTTTTATAATATATCAAGAGTAAATTAATTTTTACTTTGGTGTTTCATCATTAAATATATAATAATATTTTCCGACGTCTCGTTAAATCAAAAGTTAAAGAATAAAAATTAACTCCTAAAAGTTCTATTTTTTTAAAACCCTTTCTTCTTCTTCTTCTTCACTTTTGGTAGACTCATGAGTCTGTTATTTCAGGCGGGTCCTCTTGAGACGCTGAACTTCAGCTTTCTCTCCACCGTTTTGGGGGTCTTCCTGGTCGACGTTGTCCGTCTGGCGTTCCATGGAGAGCTATTTATGGTATCCTATTTGAGCTCATTCTTTCTACATGTTGATGCGATGCCAGTATCGCCGTCTTTGACGTCCCCATCTAACCACATCTTTGACCTCGCAGATTTCTCGGATTGCTGTATTCCTAACACGATCACGTAGGATTTTGCCAGCTATAGCGCGGAGTGTTTTTATCTCGGTTGTCCTGAGCATGCTCTTTGTCTTGACAGTGTCTGCTCTCGATTCCATGCCACATGTGAGGATTGGTCACACACAGGTCTTATAAATGCTGTTACCTCGCTGTTAGTCCTCATGTTCTTGTTTCTCCATTTCAAGCAGCCTGCAACTGCTGCAGCCTTATCTACCTGTGATCTTACTTCTCTGGGGAGGTCATTAGAGCTGGTTACTTCGCTTCCGAGGTACCTGAATTGGTCTACCTGTTAACCCTTTAAAGTGAATAATTTTTTAAAAACGTTGTTTTTTCTGAACACATTTTATACTTTCCTGGAACGTGTTTCAGACCTTAGACAACATAATAATAATTGTACAAAATCGTTATTTATACGTTATTTAAGTGAAATGGGGATAAATTTTATTTTATAAAGATTTTAGGTATAATATGTTTTTGACGACATTCTTGTCAGAGTTCCAAGAGCTATGACTGCCACACCGAGTGTTCAGGGTTCAATTCTAGGCGATAGCAGTGTGATTGTCACACTGTCTTTGGTCTTTTGTAGAATTCACGCAGCAATAAATTGGCAATAGATTAACTATCAATCACACGTCGTGAGAATTAAAAGCTTAAAAGTTGTATACAGTAAATGGTTTCAATTAATTTCATGCATAAAAATGTGGAAAGCAACGGGAAACTACATTTTAATTGAAATAACCAAGGTTAGTTAATGATAATTTCGTATTGAATATTTTTTTATGGAATAATACACTGTTTTTCCACGCTTTAGTCAGAAGTGAAAAAATAATGTTTTAATAAAAAATTCGACATTGTAGAATTCCAAAGTGTTAACGCCTTAAGTATATCTAAAATTAAATTCCTTTTACGTACACAAAATATTTACGCTGATATCTTTATTATAAAAATCTTTTTCAATTAGGTGGCTAGGGAATTAAAAAAGTTTATTATCAGCAAGCTATATGAGCTCTTTTATTTTTAAATTTAAATGAGAATTCTTTTAACTAAAAAAAGTAGTCAGCAATCATTTAAATTTAGTTTATAAACTCCGAATTGAATTAATTTATCTTCATTTTCAATTTATTTTATCTATTTATTGACCAAGTATCCGGTAAATGGTTAGCATACCTTCGACTTTCGATGGTTATGGTTATCATACTGACGACTTTCGTGGCCGAGTGGTAAGTGCTGTGACTGCCAGTCCGAAGGTTCCAGGTTCAATTCCTGACAATGACAGAGTGATTGTCACACTATCAATTATCTGGTGCAGAATTCACGTGACAATACAAAGGCAATAGGGTATCTACCTTTCACATGTCACGAGAATCAAAATGATTGCTACACCCTTTACATCGATTTGGCTCGCGCTGTAATGATGTAAAGAGCGATTCAACAAAAAAATAAATCAATTAAAATAATTAAACTCGAGTGATCTGACTTGTGTCATTTTTTTAAATTTGATATTGTACATATTGACGCAATATTAAGTTTAAATTATTTATTCTTCTTTCTCTCCTTAGAGACCTTTGGTCTGTTCCCGTAGTCAGGTGGCCTCTCTTGAAAAGTTGGCTTCTAGCTATCCCTCCATCACTTTGGCGGTCCTCCAGGAGGATAGTAGCCAACAGGAATCTGATGCGCCACAACGAGTAGGATTCTGGAGGGATCCATCCTTTATACTTGCGCATTCCAGTATATTTTGCGTTGTCTGCTTAATTAACATTACTTTCACAATTCTTCATAAGACCCGTTCTGATTCGTCGTATTCTGATTATATCAAATACCCTTTTCTTTTTTTCTTTTACAAATAACAGAGTATATCCCGGCTTATGTTAGTAAGTAGACATAATGCTGCTAAAAAAATGTTAAAAAAAAATTTGGAAAAAAGTAAATTAAAATAATTTACTTTTTTCCAAAAATTTATTTCGATTAAAAAATGTTATGACATAAGGTTAGCAATAAACGTCGTCATAATTTCCTCCACTCAGGAAGACAATATTAAATGAGCTTTACAGTAAATTACGAAACTTTTATTGCTTCAAGGAATACAAAAGTGCCTCTACAAAGGGACGGGCAATAAAAAGTGACGAAGCCGTTGGAAATGGAAACAAAAAATAATTTTTCCAGCGTTTCGAAATTCAATTGACGCGAGTCTCTGTTCGAGGGCATTCCGTTTTAAGAAAATTAAATTTGTTGACCAATTATAACGTGCCGCCGCTGGGCGCATCTCCGCTATGCTCCGGTTATTGGGAATACGTCTCTGTATAATCCAATTAGAAATGCCGTTCCAGAATAGGTACTACTGACTGCCATTATAGTACCGACTGGTTAGGCAGTGATGGGCGTTGACATTTAAACAAAAAAAACGATCTTACTAACCATCGGACTGTCTCACCGAAGGGGTTAGCAGAAAGAATGGACTGCAACACTTTTCTTTTCTGACATATTTCTCTCGCTCCCACAACATTTATACCTACATCGTGTCATGCACGCACGTCGATTTATCCGACTCTTTACGTGGCCGACATTCAATGTTGGATTTATTTGATCGATCAATATTAATTTAACTTAAAGCAACGGTAAAATTTAAGCCGAGTTAGGACTGTTATCATTATAAGACTACAGGTATGTTAGTAGATTATTGAAGAAGGACACTATTATAAAAATACAGGTTTACATATAAGAACATAACAGGTATATAAGAATACAGAATATAACAGAAAGAAAGACACTATTTAAATTAATCAAATCAAATCAAATCAAATCAGTTTATTTTCTCAAAAGACATTACAAACATTTTTTATTGTTTAAGGCATCTATTGAGAACAGGTAAAACATAAGGAATATATAATACCAGGAACGCATGAGAGATGGTTCGACATTAGGAATACAAAATACTCTCCAAAGTCAAGAGTATTTGTCTTCTGAATGTACTTTCACGAATATGAAAGACATCGATCTCCGAGGCGATCATGTTCAGCAGTTTGATTGCTCTCCCCACCGGCATCACCAGAGGCAGGTTGGATGGTTAAGAATACAGGTATACGGAGTGTTGAAGAAATAGGATTCATAAATAAACAATGTATGTAAACAAAGGAACTTATCGATTTGTTTACAATAAATTATTGGAGCTAATCAAATTTATTTAGTTTTTTGTTTGTAATATTTTTTTGTATTATTCTTTTCTTTTAATTAAATCTAAAACAGGTTTGGAAAGAAGTTACGTGAATAAATCTTATCGACCATCTCTGAGTAAAGGGAAGATTGGAGAAACTCTCAAGACATAGAAGGGAGGAAGTAGATTGGGAGGGCCGCCCATATTTATGTATATAAGTACAAGGACCCTGGGGCTCCACTTATCCTGGTGGGATGTCCACACGCTGCCCTCGGCCATACCCATACCATTATTCACTTATCTGATATTTTAACGGATTTCATCCACTAACATTCACCTTGTTTTAAGAAAATGGTGTCCACCCTTACACCTGCAATAAAATGTACATATTAAAGTACACGCGTTTTTTTCACCAAAGCGCATCATTTTTTAAATAATTCAAATTAATTTAAAACCCGATATTTTAACTAACATTTTTTAACCCTTACCACTCCATTATTTTTTTATGTTGTTTGTCAGCCAACTCTAATTTAAATAATGTCAAAATATTTTTATTGGTAGGTATTTACAAAAAAATCGTTAAAAATTCATTTGTAATGACGTATTCTTCAAATAAAAAACTATTTACAAAAAACATTATGGAATATTTATAGTTTTGCATAGTATGGTACTTTTTAAAACAATCTCCAGGATGGAGACCAGGTTTTCTGGAACAGGTCTCAAAATCACACTCTTTCCCGTCTTCCCTCTGGAATCTTTCTGTTATTGCACACAGTACAGTCAGAACCTTTGTCCATTTTCGCAAAGAAGTGGGGCTTGTAGTCTATCGCTCCTCTGTATGACGTATCACGCCAAGTTCCCGCCATTTTAGGTTATGTAAATTTGCAGGGATTATTTTATAGTAAAATAAAAACGGAAAACAGTCAAAATCTTATTTAAACGTGTAATTAAATGTTTTTTTTAACGAATAATCACAAGAAACAGCGACACGTGTCAAGTTTTGCGCGCAAAAATACACCGGGAAAATACAGTCGGCCGCCAGCCGACAACTGAGTTGTAGCGTATATATAGCGATGTCGGCTGGCATTTGACAAAGGAGTGATAAGGGAAATATCACAGTTTGAAATTTTTTTCTCCATCTTCTTCACTAGTTTTAATTCAAGGAATTGGTTTGCAGCAAAGTGTAACAATTTTACTGGTCCTTAGATTTTCCAATTGGGCCTTTAATGTAGTAGTTTCAAGTTAAATCGATGCGCGTGCATGTCACGATGTATGAATATTGAGGAAGCGAGAGAAATATATAAGGAAAGAAAAGTGTGACTGTCCATTATTTCTGCTAACCCCTTCGAAGAGACGGCGTGATGATAAGTCAGTTAGTTAGTTTATAATGCTTTCAAAAAAAATATTGTTAAGATAATAGAAAAACAATTATTTTCAAAGCGTCAAATGCAAGTATAAGAATTGTATGTGGTGCGAATGAAAGTGTTACGGACAAAATAATGAAAGGGTCATTAAGATGGTTTGGACACATGGAAAGAATGAGTGAAGACAGAATGGTAAAGAAGGTATATGCAAACAGCGTGAACGGAGATAGAAATAGAGGAAGGCCGAGGAAAACGTGGCACTATCAAATCAATCAAATATTAAATGAGGGTCACGTGAGGAGTCGGAGAAATCGACGTGCGTGCATGACAAGATGTATGAATGTAGAGGAATCGAGAGAAGTATGTCAGGACGTAACAGTGTGGCGTTTCATTCTTTCTGCCTACCCCTCCGGGAAAACGGCGTGATGGTTAGTTAGTTAGTTTATTTTTTCAAAGTTATGTGTTTTTTAATTCAGAAAATGATTATTACTGCCTCTTAAATGTCGATTTATAAATTTACTTGTTACATGTAAATTAAAAAATTAGAATGTAAATTGCATATCATCATGTTTTACAAGCGAATAATTATTACGCTGCGTACAACAACACTTCACACGAAAACAAAAATGAAATGTACTTTTTTCAAATCTTCATTTTATTTTCAATTACACAGATATGCAGAATAAAAAAATATGCAAATTCCTACGTTTGTATACGCAAAATTCATATTATTCAGTTCGTTAATTACAAAATCCGCTTTATAAAAACCTCAACAGAGCGTATATTACGTTGATGAAATTCGAAATAGCTTCATAATTATTATACCCTGTATAATTAAAAATCTCCACATAAAACAGAAAATTTAAGATATTTATTATAAGTTAGCTAGAAACCTATGCGGCGAGACAGAGGAATTACGTATTAAAATTAGTTTTCCTTCGTTATGTTGAAGTAAACCATGCAATGGGGACTCTAAAGTTAAAATCAGATTTCGAGGGACAAATTTGAACAAGTATATCATACAGAAATATATTCATAGGTTTTAACCGACAAGTGCGAGTTGGTTTACATAAATCAAGCAAGCTAAACAAAAGTACGGCTCAAAGGTGAACGATTTACTGAAACTCATGTTAAGCAAATCCGGGTTTCTGTTAAATCACATTTTATTTTTAATTTTAATATTATCATTAGTAGACATGTTCATTATAGTTACTAATTTTATTATGTATTTGTTATGATCCATCTTTGGGCGTATCAACTTTACATTCCGGGTGGTTATCTTCGGCAGCATCAGCAGAGACATCTAACATGCAGAACTAACATGCCTTTGGTTATGGAAATGGAGGGAACAATCAAACTGCTCAACATGATCAAGCAGATCGTCTTTTAAAGATTTATGTAACTATGTTCAAAAGGAAAATACTCTAAATATTGGAAAGTATTCAACCTCATTATTGTTGTACTTGATCATGTGTTATTCGTCTTTCAAATCGGCTACTTAACTAACTAACTCACTAACTAACCATCACGCCGTCTCCCCGAAAGGGTAGGCAGAAAGAATGGACTGCCACACTTTAACCGATGCGGCACTTCATCCTTCTCTTTTCGCCCCCGCGAGAGACACGGTGTGATGGGTTGCGAACCTCATCGCCACTAATAGGTATCTCCCGCGCACAGTTAGAAACTAAAACGTCCACAAAATAGATTTGAAATAAATACAATGATATCAAATAAAATAACAAAATAATACTTAAATATGTTTATATTCGTACCTAAGTGATGATTTTTGATGAGAATTTAATTCCCCTCAAACGTTAATATGTATGTAAGTATAACACTCTTATTGATAATAAGTTTGAATATATATTTTAAAAAAATTGTATTTTTAAAACACTTATTAGGACTTTCCACAAAGATGTTTAGGGACACAGACGCCTTTTCTTAATACGGATTTTTTTTTAATTTATTCTCTAAAGACATAAAAACTGTTATTTTATTTAAAATATGACACACATTAGAAATTGCAAGAATCAACAAATAATCTCCGCTTTGTCCGTGGCTTACTAAAAGACCTGTTCTTAAAGTATTAGCCATAGTAGTTAGAAACTTAGCTTAAGCAACGAAAACTTAATATTTCTGATATCACAAGCTTCAAATTTGTAGTCACACGTTAAAATTTCAATAGTCTTGTAAACATATTTAGAGCTTGGGCATCAGTAGAATTAATAGTTCATGTTGGTTGGTACTTTTAAATTACAATAAATATTATACGAGTATCATGCAGAACTATTCTCTTTGAAAAAATATTATTTTAATAATCAACTTTTTTTCATGTTGTTAGCTAATTTTTCTTAACTGATGAATGTAGGCCTTTTCTAAAGTTTTCCAATATTTTCTATTGTATTTTAGGCTATCTGTTGCCAACTACTACGACCCGCAAGTTGGATACGATCATCCGTTCTTTTTATTTAGTGTACCAATAACATAACATATTATGACATGGTAATTGCACTTTTTTCTATTATTGTCAGATCAATCAGCAAAGCACTTAATCACATAAACCTAGAGTGGCAACAGCCATGACTGCCACACCGAAGGTCTTGGGTTCGATTCCGGGCGATGACTGTATAATTCTCAAATGACAATTAAATACGATAGATTAGATAAAATGGCAAACTACCTATCACACGTCAAACGAAAATTTTAATACATAATTCAGAGGGATACGTTTAATAAAACACAGGAAGATAGAAAATGAAACGATTAATTATTATACAATAAGAAAAGTGGGTAGTTATAATTATGTTTATATATAATTAGTTCATTAATACGAATGAAAACATCAGTTTTCTATAAGTCAAATGACATTTGATAATGCCTTAGAAGGGCGAAACATGTCATTCCCATAAAATATAATAAAACTACTAGAAAACTGACGTTTTCACTCGTATTAATTATTTAATACGGAGTTTTATATTATTGTTCAAGAATTGGTATTTTTACATAATATAAGACAAGATTGGAAACATTTAATTATTAATCCAGAAACAAAGTGGACTTACTCATCTTCATCACCGCAAACAGAACCTTATTCAAATTTAGTTCTAGTGCCTATTTTAAATACGGAACTGGAAAACTGGCAAAAGTATTATAATATAATAATTAGAGTTAAAAAAATGTTAACAAAATATATGCAATTTATAAACGACATAACAATCTATGACTGTATTCGAAGTGAATATATGATAGAAAAGTTAATGGAAGATAAAAAAAAAAGATAAAATAACATTTTCATTAGTATTTTATAAATAACAACACTGGTGTGGTCACATGGAATCAAAAGTTTTAAGAAAAATGATTAAAACGAAACAGGTGCTGGCAGTGTAAATGAGTCTAGGAAAGCAGAAGGAAACAGGGTATGATGCTATAAATCAAAAACTAAAAGGCGGCCATGTTTGGAGTTCGAAAAATCGTAGTACGTGCTTGACACAATGGATTTAAAAATACTCGTAAAGTATGCCACCATAGAAGTATCTACAAGTCTATTCACTTCACTAATCCTCTAGGAGATATGGCGTGATGTTTATGGCATAAAGTATTTATGTTGTTAATTAATACGAATGAAAACGTCTCGGTATATTCCTTTGTTATATTTTTAATTACACGTGGTTTTATGACTTCGACGGTTTCAGGGACGGAATAAAATCAAGTGAAATCAAACAAAATATGTATTGTATAGCGAGATCAAAGAAAGACGTCGATAGACGTCGTATCCACCAGGCTAAACTTGCCTTCAACAAAAAATCTAAAATACTCGTATTCGAGTCCAACAACATCTCCAAAAACAACTTATAAAAACATTTGTGTGGAGTGTTTTACTGTACGGCTGCGAGACTTGGTGCCTAGGCGAAAGAGAACGCAAAAGGCTGGAGGCATTTAAGATGTGGACCTACCAACGAATTGGTCATTGTTTAATGAAGGGACCACATTACAAATAAGGAGGTTCTCAGCAGAGTTGAAGAGAATAAACACATGTTGAACATCATAGCGGAGAGGCGCGCGAGATGGATTGGTCATGTTTTGCGACACGAATGTTTCCTGCATGATGTATTTGAGGGAATGGTCGAGGGATTGATTGGCAGAGGACGACCTTGCCAATAGTACCTGGACCAGATTTGCCGAGATATGGGCTGCACCTCTTATGCGGAGTTGAAGAGAGTTGCCAAGGACCGAGCGTAGTGGAAGAGGAGATGCGTCGCCTTTCTGCAGACCAATCATTAGATTGAGACCGGAGAAGAGAAGATAGCGAGAACAGTGGATGATCAGTGGACCAGATACACCCTGGAGTGACGACCGAGAGCCGGCCATACAAACCCGGGCAGACTACAAGCAAGGTGGTTTGATGGCACCAAAAAAGTATCAGGAGGTCAATTGAACAGAGTTGCGAGGGAAAGAGAGTTGTGGATGTTGAGAAGGTAGCCATATGTCCAACACTGAACGACTAATGGTTGATAATGATGATTGTAATCGATTCAATAACATATACATAAAATAACACTTATTGATAGATAAATTAATGCCAATAAAATGCTACTACAAATAAAAATCAAATATATTAGTTAACACATGACAGTATGAAAGTAGAAGTAAAACCAAGACAAATTGAGGTTAAACAAAATATTTAAGACTTAATAATAATCATAGTGAAAATAAAAATAAAAAGGAGTGAAACAATATAGTCTCATCCACGCCGAAAGGTTTCACCATATATTCAGATAGATAAAAAAACTTTTATGATTCTTGATACATCAACACCTAAGTACTTGAAATGAATCACTTGTTCTATTATTGTATTTCATTATACTTAGGAAATTAAAAATAACTTTGTTTAATCCACGTATTATTTTAAAAAATATATTAAATGACACCACATGTTTCGGAGGATACCTCCATCTTTAGATGTAAAAATATAATAAAAACTAAACAAAGAAAGATTAATAATATAAAAACGCATTTAAAATTCGAAACAATAATTCAAATTTAAAAATAAACCTGGGCTATTTGTTATAAGTACTGATTTATATTTTTTTAACAGTAAGAACTAATAAACAATATTAAATAATAATAATTCATGATGATAATATAAAAAATATATAAAAATTGTAATTTAGAAAAAAAAAATACATTTGAAAATACATAATTTATATAGAAATTGATATATGATTAATTTGCATTTGATAGAGAATGGGAGCTTGGGAGAATAAATGTAGACAAAGTATTTAAGGAGAAAGGAGTAAAAGGAGGAATCTGATTATTAAAATTGTTTTCATTATTATCATTATTATTTTACTATCTAATGCAAGCTTGTATCGTACTGGTTTTTTTTTATGTAACCATGCTATTTTAATGCATTGATGTTAAATAATATCATTATAAATTGCCCATAAGTAAATAGATCAATAAATCTTTTAAATGTTCTATTGAGGCAAACATGTGAGCTATGAATAACGTAAATAAATCTATGTGAATATATGTCCAATATACGGCATGATTAGCGTGATGATTGCTATTATCTGTTACTTAGTAGTCCGAGAACAAGGAATGTTCTGGATTAGGTTAGCATTTCTTTGTTTGTTTGGTTGTCAACATTTGTCACATCGCCTGGCAGTGACTGGAAGTGCCTGTGCGCCGCCCCCGCTCGGCTATCGTGATAGACTGCGGCGATTAAGTGAAATAATAAAGTTAGAGAGAGGCGGCCATCTTAACTACAAACAAATACGCAATAAAATCATAATTGATGCAATATTTCACGTTTTATGGCCGCCGAGGAGAGGAAAGACGAGACGGTTTAAGTAGAACGATGATACGCTCTCTAGCGGTCGCCATTATTCCCCGGAGTTTGGTTTCTTCTGCTCCAATGGATCAGAAAGTATCTCGTTGGTTCTAATATCTATTGCGTATAAGTTTCAGTATTTTACCCCTGGTCCTTAAATCTTCCAAACGTGTCCTCATCACAATATCTGAAGACATATATACAACTATTAAAAAACATCGTTTTTTATTGTTTAAAAAATAACAATAATTTTGAATTTTGAAAAAGCTCGCATAGAGCGAAACCGGTAGGCTCTCATACTCACAAATAAAGTGGTTGTATATGAATCTCATGAAATGTGATAGGTAACTAGTCCATCGGCATTTTTAATGTCACGTGAATTCTACCAGACCAAAGAATGTGTGATTTTTTCACACTGTAATCGAACCTGGGACCTTCAGTATGATAGTCATAGCTGTTGCCACTTTATCTAGAAGGCAGTACTATTTTCAAATGTTTTCATACCAAGTAAATTTTTTTTAATTAAGTGTTAATAACGAATTAAAAGACGTTATTTAACTACTTCCACTTTGTCTTTATTTCGACAGCGACCAGTTTCGCCAGGCTCGCTGGTATCGACAGACTGGTGTCACCAGTCTCCATACGTCGATGCCACCGAGCCTGGTGAAACTGGTTGCAGCCGAAATAAAGACAAAAGTAGAAGTAGTAAAAAAACGTTGTTTTATTTATTTATTATTTTAAATGAACTTCCAAAACGAGATTTCATTAAAATCATTTGATTTACTGTTTTTAAAAGTTTCCCGTGTTTTTTTTTCACAATGTTGTTATGACTAAAAACATGGTAAGCCTTTGAATGTTAAGAAGAAGTGTTAATTATTTTATTACACTAAATTAAAATATCTTTTTTTGTAAACTTCTAAAGATTTACCTGAAAAATATTTGTTCGTTCAGTAGAAATAGCTTTATTAAAACCTTTATTTTCGTAGTACACAAATTTTGTGTTTTATAAATACAAAGTGTTTTATTGTAAACATGAATTAACCGCACACAGTAAAAAAAAATGTGATATTTCAAATTGGTTTTAAAATGTTGAATTAAACCAAATTATTATTTTCGTTTTTATAAGAGTTCTGTATTTAAAAACCTTGCGAAGGTAAGTTAGTAATATTAAAATGAAAATGACAATTATTATTAGTGAATTTCATAATTAATAAATAAATAAAAACCTTAACCCCAGTTTCAATCGTAGGGATTGGATGCCAGCAATGTCTAATAATATATTTACTGTTTCTTGATACCACTTTAATGTGATAGTTTCCCTTTGTTTCCACATTTTTATATGTAACAGATTATTTGAACATAATAACTGTATTCAACTTTTTAGCTTTTGAATCTCATGACATGTAATAGGTAACTAGTTCATCGTCATTTTTATTGTCACGTGAATTCTACCAGACCAAAGAGAGTGTGATTTTTTCACACTGTAATCGAACCTGGGACCTTCAGTGTGGTAGTCATAGCTGTTGCCACTTTATCTCAAATGCAGTACTATTTTCAAAACAAAGTAATTAATTTAATTCTTTAATTGCGTAATTTCTTATTTTTCATTTCCAATTCGGTAAAATGAAATTTATTTGAATTGTATTTTATAAAGCAGTAATTAATTTGAAAGCCATAGAAGCATAGTGTTTTGTTTCCTTGTTTATTGTAAATATTACCTTTCGTCGTGCCTCTACCAGGGAAGGTCAAAAATAAGTACGGTATAATTAATATTAAATATGGGTTACATCCTTAAAAACCGGAAAATACCGATCAACCTGACACGAAAAATCTATGAAGCCTGCGTTCTGCCAGTTGGTACTTATGGTCTTAAAACTGTAACATTGTCGAAACAAAGTGCCGAGAAACTACGAGTGACCAAAAGAGCCGTTTTAGGAATAAGCCTAAGAGACAGAGTCAGAAACGATACGGTGAGAGAAAAAACAAATATCACTGACATCATCCACCGGGTAGCGACTCTAAAATGGCAGTGGGCAGGTCACGTAGCCAGAAGCTCAGATGAAAAGTGGACAAGAAAACAGCTGACTTGGAGACCGTGAACGGCAAAGAGAAGTGCAGGGCGACCGTAAATACGGTGGAAGGATTATCTGAACAGACACGTCGGAATAATCTGGATGCAGTCTGCACAAGACAGAGTGACATGGAAGAGGCCTTTGTCCAGGAGTAGACTGGAATAGGCTGAAGAAAGAAGAATAAGAAGAAAGAAATATTTAATTCTTCTTCTTCTTATTCTTCTGATTGTAGATCTTCCTGTGATGAAGACGACCGGCCTTCTCTCCATCTTTTTGGTGGTCGTCCTGGTGGTGGACGTCCCTATGGAGTCTCATGCACCACGGTATTAGGAATTCTTGCTAGATCCATTATCTCGATGTTGTCCCTCCAGAATCGTCTTCTCTGTCTACTTCAATATGTCTTCAATTTTGCAGGATTTGCCAATTTCTTCATTGAGTATCCTATATTTAAGGGTTCTCCCCACAATAGGGCGCAATTTTCTCGTTTCTGCTACTCTTAAGAGATGTTTGGTTATTGTAGCAATCAATTTTGAATTTTTTTAAATATCTGGTAGTATGAGATCAGTTTTGACAATCTAAGAAAAACCTCTATGATTTAATCATTTTTAAATATATCATCAACTTAAAATACCTGTAAAAAAATTTCCGACCTTGCACCTTGTGAATAATCAAAAAAATAGTATTCTATATGTAAAATTGATCGTCCGATTCGAAGGAAAACCGTATATTAAAAAAAGGCATTATTTGTTCAATATAACTTCAACCTTTTTCCTTGAAACTCTCTGAATATCAGTTTCAATAGTGATTCTAATTGTATAAATGTTATGCCAATGAAATAATTATGACAGATCAGATATTCATTCAGTAAAGATTAAATTAAAATGGATTGTCTATTTTGAGATATTTCATTTAGATCCAGAAAAGAGCACACAGCTTTGCTTTTGAGAGGAGAGATGAACTTCGGTGGTTGGAAAGTATCAGGAGAATATCTGAACAACAAGAGCCAAAGACTTTGTCGAACTCGAGACCATTCAAACACACACACTTGGAACGACCCAAGCTCGGATGGAGTGATAATGTCTTCACTGATATATCTGCCGTAGAAGTTGAAAACTGGGGAGACTTAATGCAAGGTATTTATTTATGTGAAGAGAAGAGGGGATAAGTTAAATCAAAAGCTTACGTATAATAACGTCGTTCATTAAACATCTTTTAAATACGATCATAAAATACTTGAGAAGTTTGTATATATACCACTTTATTCGTTATAAACACCAACCGGTTTCGCTACTGCCAGGACTTCGTTAGGGTAACAGTATATTCTGTTACCCTGACGAAGATCTGGCGGGAGAGAAACTGATTGGTGTTAATAACAATTAAAGTGGTATATACAAATATTACGAGTGTATTTCCATTGTTTTTAATAATGTCACACCACAAATTAAGTGCTTCATACGAAAGTATAAAATCTTTCAATTTTGTAAATGATGAATATTTCGATGTAACCAGTTAATATATAATACTTAAATGAGTAATTTTTTGAACTTTAAGGCATAAGCACTGTGGAATTCCGTAGTAATATACTTAAGAAATTGAAAATAACTTTCTTTAATCCACAAAATATTTTTTAAAATATTAAAAAACACGACATGTTTCGCAGGATACCTCCCTCCATCTTCAGATAATAAAAACTAAACAATAAAAGACTTATATAAAAACGCATTTAAAATTCGATACAATAATTCAAATTTAAAAATAAACCTGTGTTATTTGTTATAAGTACTAATAATTTTTTTTTTATCAGTAAGAACTATTAAATAATATTAAATAATAATAATACATGATGATAATATATAAAAAATTAAAAATTGTAATTTAGAAAAAACATACATTTGAAAAGGCATAATCAATATAAAAATTAATAAATGATTAATTTGCATTTGATTGGGAATGGGTGCTTGGCAGATTAAATGTAGACAACGTAAAAAAAAAAGCCTTAACTTTTTCTCACAATTAGAAATGAAATATTTATTTATGATCCCAACGGAATATATTTAGGTTATTTTTGGTGACCACATCTCGGATTGTTTAATTATTTTGTTAATATCAGATGTCTATTTAAACGAATTACTTTTTCTTTAAATAACTAAATATATTTTAAGAAGGTTTAAACTAAGGCAGGAGAAAAAGTATTTTAACATAAAGGCAATCGGAAGATCGGCGAATACACAGCATTCAGGTCTGGAAGCGACGAACGAAAGATGAAGCAGATTATGAGGGAAGGAACAAAGTGTTGTGGGAATGCGGCTATTAAGAATAATGTGCGGGAAAGTGCTGTTTAAACGCGTGAGAAATGAGGATCATGGAATGCAAAGCTGAGAATAATGGATAACAAAATTGAAATAAAGATGTTGAGGTGAAAAGCAGGCACTCCAAAATGTTTCCTTCAATTGCCGTTTTAATTCTCGAATTGAGGTGCATTTAATTTAATTTATTTTATAAATACTCTATCCGCAGAGATATTTTTATTTATTTTAATATTTCATATTACCTACATCCCATTTTAGGTACATATTCCGTAGAGCCATCTACTTTGAGGTATCTCCGAACTCCTAGACTTGAATCATAATATATAGTTATATATCGTGAAGTTTTTTTGAAATATTAAACCTGTCTTTTCTAACAATAAGATTAGATTAGAAAAATTTAAAAAATATAAACCCTTGCTAAAATTTTGTTTTGCGAGCATTTCTAAACAGCTAATTAGTTAATAATAGTAATTATAAAAGAATAATTATAATAAAGAATATAAATAAATTAAATCTCGGTAAAACCGACAAAACATTTATATTTATGAATTTTAATTAAACCTAAGCTGTTAACACAGTGGAATTCCATAATGACGATTTTTTAAGAATTAAAACACTGTCAGTTCTCCCGATAATTAAGGTGTAAAGCCTTCGAAACATGTCAAGAAAAATAAACTCGAAAGTGGAAAAAAACATTGTTTTAATTCATTAAAATAATCGTTAATTCCAATTATATTATAATTTATAACAGAGTTTTACAAAATAAAAACCACAACCATCAACAATATTATTAACCAAGTTGAATTATTTTTTAACCACATATTGACAGACTAAGGAATTGTCAAATTGTCAAAAACAAATATAGTTTTTGTTCTATTAAGTTATTTAAAAATATTTTTGCATAGTTTATACAATTAAATAGGATTTGTTAAAGTGTTTACAAAAAAGGGTATTTAAAAAAGAGGGAATATTTTTTCCCTTTTACGTCAAGTATAAATACGTTTTCGGAATCGTATTTGCAAGCGTTTTTTCTGGCTTGGTCGTTATAAATAATAATATCTTTGTTATGATAATTGCGAATGCTCTCTAAACGGCGGATTTCAGCTCGACATTCAAAGTCAAAATAAAGCGCGTTCATCGGAGCATATGTACGCGAGCATTAACATATTATATAAAGGCTTCCAATTTGTTGCCTGCATACTACCTCATAAATGAATTCGCAGTAACATAAATTCGAACATGATGTAAAATTAATGCGTGGAATTTTCTATAAATAACAGGACCCTAATAAAATTTTATTTATGCATTCAAACCCTTGCTGATGGAAAAATAAATTTGTACACAGCGACTGGAGGCGCGGTGGAGGGGGACATAAGACTAGAATAAAAATTCCGCTCTGAATTATGTGCGGCGCTTTTGATACATAGTTGATCAAAAATGGATAAAGTGAGTATATTTTGTATTGTGAATGTGATTTAGATACGTTTCAATTCCTGCAATGCCGACCGGAATGAGCGGGCCCGCCGACACCGAGCCCTGCCTACGTCGCACAGTGGACGAAATGACCAAAAAACGCGAATTAAGTGCTTTTTGCAAATTTCATTAATTGGCTTTTTTTATTTTTTTTTAGTGTAGCATTATAGCCAGTCTAAACTTTGTGTTTCTTGGATTTTGTCAAAAGCTCGTAACGGCAAGTTGGCAACGTCGCAAAATGGGCCTACGCTGGAAGTTCAGCAGAACATTTTTTAGTTCGCTTCTGCGCCCGAGCAATGACGGTTGTGTATTTAGTGTTTTTTTGAAGAAATTTACAAAATAAATAAATGGCCGATGTTGCTCAAGGTATTTTCTATTCAATTTATAAAACAATGCTGATTTATCATCTACGCGTGAGATATAAACTAACATCAAGTAAACCTCTAATTTTGTCATTTTTTGAGTTTTAAACTCATATTTCAATTAGAGATTAGAAACGAAGCATTCGTTGCACCCATTTGACAATAAATACATCTTATAGACTGTACTTTATACTTTAATGCAATATATAAATGTTTCTCCTCTTTTGTCCTTTTTTGATACTCTTGTTGTTTTTAGGAAGGGCTGTTTGCGTTTCACGCAAAGAATTATTTGAAAAATTAAGAGAACGAAGAGCATTAAATGCTAATTGTGGGAAAGCAATTGTGTTTTTAATAACATATATCGCACACAAATACCACGTAGTAGCAAATTTAAATATTTCCAGAATCAAATTATGCAAGATCATTAAAAAATTTTCAATACAATTAATGAAGAGGTGGAAAAAAGTCGCAGTTACATTGTGAAGTTCGAAGAAGAAAATTTAGCGTGGTGAGAAGAAAAAATAGTGTTATCGAAATCTTAAGGCAGGCCAACAAAATCATTTACAGAAAGCGGTGTCAGACTAGACAGAAAATAATACAAGATCTGCTGCAGAATCGCAGTACTGATGAACTACGATTAGCAAATGAAATGAGTTTACGTAGCGCAGGGAAAAATGATACTGCAAAACTCATTAAACAAATAACATTTTCACCACGTCGAGCATCAAGGATACGTGAAGCTTTCATCGTATACACCAGAGGAGCCTTTAGCGCTTATCGTCAGCTCAAAATTGACCAAAGATCAACACAAAGGCTTAAGAAAGGAAGCAAAACTCAGGTGTCCGGAAACGTTTTATCCGTCTTACGATTAAATATAAAACAAAAGTGCTTCCCTAAAAAAGAAGCAATCATAGTAACTGATCGATTGATGGAAGTAAAACTCTTATCCCTTGTCGATCATGCGGCTACTAAATTATCAGACCCTGTAATTTCTTCTATTAGACCATTGCCTATGTTTTAAGTTTACTAAAATTTCCGTCCAATGACTCTGAAAATTTAAGTGATGATTCTGATGATAACGAAGACTCTTTGAACACTTAGGTTTTGTATCATTTTTCTATGTGTGTAGATAAGTTTGTTTGTTTTTTGTAAATCTGTGGGGTTGCAGATAGTTAGGTTGTTTGTTGGTTTGATGAAGTATTAAAGGATCGTTTAATTGTTGTAGTTGCAGAGGAGTGTGCTAGTAGTGCTGAAGCTGCTCAATGTTGTTTTTTTCCTCTTTTTTAAACTTTTCAACTTATGATTGTATTATAATTCTCTGACGAGCTAAATTTACGAGCACTTGTAATTGTCTTTCAATTTTAATTTCTTAATTTGTTTTTTTTTTTTCATGTATAAGCTGCATGTTCTCTAATAAAATGAATAATACATAATAAATAAATAAATTTTGTCTATATGATTACATTTCTCTTCTCTTACAGAGCGTTTTGGGATGGTTGGCAGAAATCACATCTAGGCAATTAATTTGGTCTTATGTATCATTTCAGTATATATAAATACACGTACATACTCGTATAAGAGTCATGTTTGTGCATGTGTAGATTATTTTAATAAATAACAATAAAATATATTAAAATAATATGTGACCTGCATAATATACTGTTAATATTTGTTTACCTGCAAAATCCCATATTATTTTTTTGCCAATTTAAATATAAGATTTTTTGATTAAATTTTACTTTAAAATAATAATTACGTATAAATACAACAAGCAAAAAAATTTTTTTTCAATACCTTACCAACAAACAATTAATTCGCGTTTTTTGGTCATTTCGTCCACTGTGCGTCGGAGCCGCAGCGTTATTTTTAGAAATAAATATATTTCTAACTAGGTTTTTGGCAAACCTTCAAAATGGAAGTCAATAATAATATATTAAAAGGATATGTGGTCGGAATAAAAAAAGAAATATTGATACACTCGCCAAGAACGTTGTTTGCTTTACTTTAATTTCAAATAGGTAGTCATTTAATTGATGTGGGGGTTGTTTTTTGTGTTCCCCCTCGCGCGCGGTCCCCCACCGGTGTTTCTGTAGGTATATACAGTGGAACCTCTCATAACGAGAATAATTTGTTCCAGAATCTTAGTCGTCATGTAAAGCACTCGTTAAAAGAAACAATTTCACCCATATAAATCAATGCAGAATACGGTAATGCGTTCCATGCCGTATAAAAACATTATTTTTTAAGGTAATTTTTAGGTAACGGAGCGTTACAACCTGGAATCAAATTTGCAAAAAATCAATAAATAAATCGAAATACTCTACATACTCGTAGTTCATTATTTTTTGTGATTTTATGACAAATAATGAATTAATTTTACTAGAAAGCTATTCATAGACATTTGTTTTTTCCCACGCTTCAAAATTTGGTGATATGGACACAGCGTTATCATTGAATACGTCTGTAGAACGCGTAGCCACTATCACTTTAATAGGGTGATTCTCGTCAGTGTACTCTTTAATAGTTTCTGCGTCACTGTCGAAAGTAATGCGAAATGGCGTTTGTTAAGGGAGCATTTTTTTCAATATCTGTTGGGCTCATTATGCGAATAACTCGTTATGCGAATAACTCGTTATGCAAATAACTCGTTATGCGAATAACTCGTTATGCGAATAACTCGTTATGCGAATAACTCGTTATGCGAATAACTCGTTATGCGAATAACTCGTTATGCGAATAACTCGTTATGCGAATAACTCGTTATCAAAAGTGCTCGTTATAAGAAGTTCCAATGTATGAGTATATAATTTTATATCTCGCAACACTTGTATTTTGTATCAAAAATATATTATTAAGTGTGCATACGTAAAACGAGCATGGCATCGCTGTGGCGCTTGCATGAAATTTTACTAATAATTTTGGGTCAGCTCCGCAAACACCGGCCTTTGCCAATGTGGGGAGCTCATAAAATTCGCAATAGCCTTTGAGAGCTTTTGGACAGTGCAAATAAAACAATCGAACGGGGGGAACTTTAAAGCTTGGTATCGTTTAGTCGCGCTTCGCATTTGCAATCGGCGACTTCACTTCACTGGCACGGAGCAAGCCTGTCTTCTGCCCCGACGCCGCACATTATGACCCGGGGGGATCGCTCAACGCTTTCTACCCCACTGCTGCCAAAACCGATTCAACGCATATTTGCGTTTTGCAAGAATTTTGTCAAAAAGTTTATCGTGTACGTTTTATTTTAGATTTAATCAAAACTAAACGTTTGAAAGATATTCTGGTAACAATGAAAAAATGTAAAGTCTTCGCGTGTTGAAGAGGAGTGCATTACTTTCTGCAGTTAGGTCCACTGGGAAAGTTTCGTCCAATGGAGCTGTTAGAGACAGATTTTGATCTGTCTTGAAAAATATAGAAACGCTTTTTAAAAACGCTGAAAAGCAAGAGAATGAGTAAATTTCTTGTATGTTTGCCATACTTTGTACATACAACACTAACTTTAAAAAAAAATTATATGTCAGATGTGTTTACATACAACACTAACTAAAAAAAATGATATGTCAGACATGTTTCGCACAACCGATCCTTCCTCAGTGATATTAAATTGTTCACAAATATGATCAGTTTTGACAGACGTCATAAATTTTTATTTTACAATTTTATAATATTTTCAATATGTGTCTTTATAATATCACTGAGGAAGGATCGGTTGTCCGAAACATGTCTGACATATCTTTTTTTTTTAAAGTTAGTGTTGTATTTACATATAAAATTATATATAAAAAAGAAAAAGACAAGTAGAATGAGTTAGGGTCAGGTTTTAAAGTATTACTGTAGAGAAATTTTATTAATTTTTGTAATAAGACACTACAATGTATTTAAGAATAATACAAAGTATCTATAAAAGGGGAATAACTTTAATTTCAAATAATTTAACCATTCTCCTAAAAAAAGGTTTAAGCAATTCAAGCAACATCGATTAGTAACATCTTGGATAAGCACGATCAAATCAATTAAATATCAAATGTCGGCCACGTGTTTGTTCATAACACCATCATTCGCACCGCATTCACTTCTTATATTTTCATTCGACACTCTATCATACAAAGAGTATCCACACATTCGTCTAGGAGATCTCATTTTTACTGCATTTATTCTACTTTCACCTTTCTTTTACCAGTTCCATGCTTCGCTTCCATGCATAAGGGTCGGAGGAAGAACACCATTGTGCACTGCCATTCTAGGTTTTTGGGTAGGTTTTTGTTTGCGATGGCAACTTTAAGTGCACCATTCACTTTGTTGCCTGCCCCAACCCTTCTTTCAATATCTCTCTCCACTCGCCCATCTCTTGTAAACATACTACCTAAATACACGAACTCATCTACTTACTCCAATTTTTCACCATTCACGCTAATGTGATCATGATTTCTTCTTTTTCAAAAATCATTACCTTGGACTTATTAATATTTATCAGATCATTTCGCATGCATACCTCGTACATACAATTCACCAGGACTTGTAGTTCATGCTCGTTGTCTTCTAATAAACTAAAATCATATTATCTTTCAGTATGATTTTCACAATTTTCACAAATTTTCACCATTCACGCTCATGTTGCAGACTGTCATGATTTCTTATTTTTCAAAAATCATTACCTTGGACTTATTAACATTTATTAGATCATTTTGCATGCATACCTCATATACATAATTCACCAGGACTCGTAGTTCATGCTCGTTGTCTACAAATAAACTAAAATCATATTATCTTTCAGTATGATTTTCACCTTTTTTTACAATTTTTCACCATTCACGCTAATGTTGCAGACTGTCATGATTTCTTCTTTTTCAAAAATCATTACCATTTACCTCTCCACTAGTGAGTTTTTTTTTTTACTTAACTGTATCTGGGGAGTGAGTTCTCGCGGCAAATGGTTCTCACTCTATGAGAAATACCGAACAACGTCACAGATATTTTGCTGTTCAAATTTTCAGTTTGGTAATCTAGGGAACTGTTTTAAATATTTGTATAAGTACGGGAAAAAGTCCATAGATATCAACAGTAAATGGGCGCGTACTATAGGCGCGGACGCGTCGGTGAGTCCATACTCCTTAGAGACTTTTTTCTACTGGACGCGCCCGTGCGTCCATACTCACGGAGAGGTTAATATTTATCAGATCATTTTGCATGCATACCTCATATATATAATTCACCAAGACTTGTAGTTCATGCTCGTTAATAATTTATATTTCCCCTAAATTTAGTGAACATGTTTCGATTGGATTTCGTCAAATAGCGATTATGAAAATTGCACCTTCCCTTGTACGTAAGTCTAATTACGAAGAACCCAATTGTCCTTCGAGACCTTCACGTGTTGGCCCCGCCGCTCGGGGCGCTGGCGCGGGCGAGGATCTCATAAAATATATTACACCCAACGATGTAGCGTGTAACTTTCACCGCCTACGGGCACAGAGGAGAGCGGCTGAGGAGGGAAACCGAAAATCCCAATGCCAGAATATCGGCCGTGATTCGTTGCTAGGCTACCATGCGAGGGATGAGTAATACATACAAAGCGATAGGGTAAGATGCTAAATATTAAAAAACGATGAATTTAAATAAGGGCGACAGAGCTGAACGGAATTATTAAAATCGCATGTAAATGTTAAATTTTGAGAAACAATATTCCTTCTTACAGATTCAATCTCTCCTTACGGAAGATAAAAATATTTCCTTTTTTTTAATAAAACGTACGTATAAACATGTTTACCATGCAAAACATATTTGAGTATGCGGTAAAATTTATATGTATAATAGTATTTTATTTCCGTATATTAGTTTCATTTATATTTTACCTACTGGTTTGATTGTATCTCAATCGAGACGAAGATGTTAATTGTTTTTTTTTTGGAAACAGAATATGATAGTCAAGGCGTTTACAGGACTTATGACCTGTCATTGGTTGGGTTAAGCGATCGCTTTATGTTAACAACATTCCCCATTCCTCCCTTCTTACGAACACACGAAGTTGTATATATGCTACTATATTGCACCACACTTCACATGTTACTAGCCCAATCTACACTAGCGCCATCTATTAAAAATAGGTGTATGCATCAAGCAGAAAATCTTTTATTAATGCAATGTGAAAGGCTACATTTGCTGGACAACGCCAGGAGAATACTTCTCCAATTTTTATGTTTTTTTAAACTTGGACCAGTTTTTGGTTTTTTCATGAATGATTGATATGATGACATTCATGAAAAAATATACCTACTGGTGTTTACCTCAAGGAATATTTAAAATTCTGCTTTCGTCGAGAGGCCAGCCTAAAAACAGTAACAGGTCAAAGCTCTAAAATTTAAAGAAGAAAAAGGAATAGAAGAAGAGATTCTGATTTGTAAATTAAACAAAAAGACCGGTTTGTAGATGCGAGCAAGCCTGGCGAATCTGTTTAAAACATTGTTTTATTTAATTATTAAACACAACTACAGTTGATACCGTACTAGCAAGTTAAAACCTGTCACCCTCATAAAATATTGTTTATCGTCTGCAAAATATCAGCAGTATGAAACATATTTTATATCAAACTTTGATAAGAAGCCATTATTTGGTGATTGGACATATTTAACACTTAATTAAACACTTTTTGTACTTGGTATACAACCAAATCATTTGTGAGGATAAGGGCCTACCGGTTTCGCTTTATGCGAGCTTTCTCGGGGCAGCAACTAGCAAGTTGAAACTATGTGTAAAGCTCTGAGGAAGCTCGCATAGAACGAAACCGGTAGACCCTCATTCTCACAAAAAAGTGGTTGTATACCAAGTACATGAAGGATTTAATTAAATATTTTACATCGTTTTATTCTGCTAAAAATATAGAAAACTGAATACATAGATGTGAATTTTGAAACCCGAAAAAAATATTTGTAACGAAATTCAAGACGCTGCTAAAAACTATAGTATCATATTAATAGATCATCTATATAATAATTACATCATCCTTATTAATTTTTTTTACTCGACGCTATGTTATTTGAACTTTATTACGAAGAAATAAATATTATGTTGTACATACATAACTATATAAAATAAATATAGTGAACAAGTTAAGAAAATAAAATGAGCCAATGTTTATGGAATCCTTGCAAAAATATAAATAATCTCTGCCTTGGTCACGTCGTGTGGTTACAGAGACTAGGTTACCAAATAAACTTTTCTCGATACCACAGCGCGAAAGCGACCAGTGGGAATACCTGGGCGATGAAGAAAACAATTTCGGAACATAACAGGGTAAGAATTCTACTAAAGTGGAACGAGGTGAAAGATATATTTTGAGAAAATTCTCTCTAAAAAGTGCAGCTTCCCATGATATAACAACTCCGCAAGGACCCTCTAAATACAGTGCCTTAAAGTGATGACCAAGAAAATAAATTTATATTTAATACAAATATTTTTTTCAAATTGTAAAAAATAATATTTATGTGTATATTTAGTTATAATTTACTAATGTTTATGGCTTCGACCGGTTTCGCTAACTCGCTGCCATCTTCGGGGATCTATATGGCTGAGTGGTAAGTGCAACGAATGCTACACTGGTCCCGGGTTCGATTCCTGGCGATGGCAGTGTGATTGTCACATTGTCTTTAGTCTGGTGTAGAATTTACGCAACACTAAAATAGTGATTGATTAGCTACCTATCACATGTCATCAGAATCAATACGATAGTTCACGATGATGGCGCACCCTGTAATGATGTAAAGAGAGATTCAACAACAAAATAATAATAATATCAAATTTGTGAATAAATGAAAATGGTGAAAGTTTAACGATTCTAAAATATATAATCCAATGGTGTTAATAGGTTCGAACATTATTACTAATATTAATATTACTTTTATTATCATAATGTATGTATATTTTTTTGCAAGTAAAATTCTTTTTAGTTTTTAGATTCATGATGATGCTATACAAACCTTTCAAAGTAGTTATTTAAATTTCAATATTTCATACGTCTTGTGTCCCGGCTAGTGGTGTCTGAAAAAAAAATTCAAATCTTGTATATATTTTTTTAATGTATCATTATGTAAACGTTATTTTTAATAATCAAAAATAAATTGTATGCAATAATATATCTTGAAGTAAATTATTATATAAATGTTCTTTTTAGCACGTAATATAATAATTAATAGCAGTTTAAAAACTGCTTTTGTGTTTTATTTTTTCAGCAAAAAAAGCAATTAACATGAATTTGATACTTAAGCCGGGCAAACATAAAGGGACATCCATCATCTTATTTCGTGAATTTATAAATTATTAAGGATTAAGACTCGCCTAACCACACAATGTTGAAAAAGAAAAGGAAAAGAAAGTTAACGAAGCGGACGTACGTATAAGAAAATTAGAGGAAAATGAATAATAAAACTCACAATCCTTTAACGTAGATATCAAAAGCCTGAGTTAGATATTCCCAGAACGTTAATAGAGAGAAACAAAGGTTTTACTTTACTGTATAGAAAATATTAGGTATTATTGTAAGACAAGAAAGATTACTTAAATACAAGTAAGGTAGATTTCATTAGAAAAACTTGAGTTAAACATACGTAAAGAGATAAAGATTCTTCCTAAATGAAATCTTTTCATTAAACCTTGTTATTTTCTATACATGTTATAACAACTTTTTTACTAGTCCCATATTGCATTGCAAATAAATAATCAATATTGACAACTCAAAATTTTATCATAAATTATCAAATTTGATAACAATTTCACCAACAGTAATTTGATGAATAATTTAAAATTCGTTCTGTAACAGAAAAGTAAAATAAAAAATAAGATTTCAAATATTAATTTTAAATAAAAAGTTTGTTTACGTATCACATATATTTATTTTTATACATATATTTTTATTTTTCGCGTTGGCTCAGTAATTCAAAATGCTGTAATATTACCTTATTCAAAACATTCAAAATTTAAATGTATAATTCAAAATGAAATTTCTTTATTTAAAACATTAATTGGGGTTTAATTTAGTGTTAAATTAAATATTTGTTTACACAAAAACATCATTGATCTTATTATTAAAATTGAACATATTTTAATTAAATCAATTTGTTTTGTCCACTGAGAAAACACTTTATGCAGAATTGAAATTAATTTCTCAACAAACATAATGAATCCCTGTATAAATGTTACAAACTATAATAATAAATAATAATATAAGTATAACGGAGACGTTGTTGATAACTAAAGATCAATCTTTTTTTAGTAAATAATGAAAAATAATTTAAAATGTATATTTAGTTAAAACCCACTGATTTTTCAGTGGATTTTAACTAAGTATACATCTTTAAGAGTTTTTTTTACAACAAAGAAAAAAAATTCAATTAAAAAATTAATTTCTACCATGAAATTTCAAATAACAATATTAATATTTAATATTTTATTTAACAGAGAAGTTTCTGGCCAAAAATCGCAAACTTTTCTGTGCGTTTGTCGACTTACAAAAAGCATATGATTACGTTAATAGAGAAAAGTTGTGGAAAATATTGTCTGAATATGGAATAAGTACAAAACTGATCACGGCCATTAAGTCGCTATACACAGAAAGCACTGCTAGTGTCAGAGTAAATGGAGATCTTACAGCCTGGTTTGATATCAATAAAGGTGTCAAACAAGGTTGCGTAATGTTCCCGTGGTTATTTAATCTGTATACGAGTATGGACAATTGTATGAAAGAGCTGAAAGGGTTGGATGTAGGTGCCAAAATGAGCGGAGTGTCAGTAAGCTGTCTCTTGTATGCGGATGACGCTGTCCTACTTGCTGACAACGAGCATTAACTACAAGTCCTGGTGAATTGTATGTATGAGGTATGCATGCGAAATGATCTGATGATGAATGTTAATAAGTCCAAGGTAATGACATTTGAAAAGGAAGAAACCATGACAGTCTGCAACATTAGCGAGAATTGTGAAACCTTGGAGCAAGTAGTTGAGTTTGTGTATTTAGGTAGTATGTTTACAAGAGATGGAAGAGTGGAGAGGGATATTGAAAGAAGGGTTGGGGCAGGCAAAAAAGTGAATGGTGCACTTAAAGTTGTCATCGCAAACAAAAACCTATCCAAAAAAGCTAGAATGGCAGTGCACAATGGTGTTCTTCTACCGACTCTTATGTATGGAAGCGAAGCATGGAACTGGCAAAGGAAGGATGAAAGTAGAATAAATGCAGTAGAAATGAGATCTCTTAGACGAATGTGTGGATATTCTGTGTATGATAGAGTGTCGAATGAAAATATAAGAAGTGAATGCGGTGCGAATGATGGTGTCATGAACAAAATAATGAAAGGATCATTAAGATGGTTTGGACATATGGAAAGAATGAATCAAGAAAGAATGGTAAAAAAATTATATGTTTATGATGTAAATGGTACCAGAAATAGAGGAAGACCGAGGAAAACGTGGCACGATCAAATAAATCAAATATTGAATATCAGCCATGTGAGGAGTCAGAGAAATCGACGCGCGTGCATGACACGATGTATGAATGTTGAGGAAGCTAGAGAAATATGTCAGGAAAGAAAGGTGTGGCAGTCCATTCTTTCTGCCTACCCTTTCTGGGAGACGGCGTGATGGTTAGTTAGTTAGTTAGTTTATTTTATCTCTAAGTAATTTACACACCAATAATACATTTCATCATTTTGGGATAAAATATTGTACACCACACTGCAAGAAACTATTATAAGGTTTTTGATTATTGTTTTGTTAAATTTTAACACTTTAGTTTTAATTCAATTTGTTTTTCGGATTGAGAAAACATTTTTTTGGCATCATTTGGATCATACCGGGATTTATTATTTCAACAAACACAATTAATCCCGGTAAAACATTACATATTATTTATTGTTTCTTGAACAATGATGTGAAACTTCATATTAAATAATTAATAGGAATGAAAACGTCAGTTTTCTAGAAGTTTGATTATATTTTATGAAATTTACCTGTGTATCTTAAATATCTTCTGCATCTCATATGTAAATACATTTCTGATGCAGAAGAAAAGAATCCATCGATAAAGTCTACGCATCGTTGGAAAGCGATTTTATGCATTATTCTATGCATAATATTGTAAAAATATGTTTTTCTTAGAAACACTATATTTAGTTCTACCTTAAATTAACGTTTTTGGTGTACGATCGTATATAATGTCATTTAGTATTCATTAACTGTGTACTCATTGTCATAAAAATTATTAATGAGTTCTAAGAAACACTTTCCAGTATTTCTGGGCCTACCCAAATAATTTATTCTTAAAAATGAATAAAGCCACATCAATGTTCGTCAATTATCATATTCTGCTCTATTTACTAACGTCTATAAACTGCAATGAGCTAAAATTTCGTCACATTTAATAATTCCTTAGAATGGCGAGACATGTCATTCTCATAAAATATCTAAAATAAAACTTCTAGAAAACTGACGTTTTCATTCGTATTAATTAAACAAACAAACAAACAAACCATCACGCCGTTTCCCCGCAGGGGTAGGCAGAGAGAATAGACCGCCACACAACTCTATCCTGGCAAACTTCTCTAGCTTCTTCCACATTCATAGAACGAGTCATACACGCACGTCGATTTCTCCGACTTCTAACATGACCAACCTTTAAAATTTGATTAATTTGGTCATGCCATGTTTTCCTCGGTCTGCCTCGACTTCGTACCCCATTTACATCATTAACGCATACTTTCTTAACCATTCTTTCTCCATCCATGCGTTCCATATGTCCGAACCAACGCAGCGATCCTTTCATAATACCTTCTTCGTGGGTGCTTTCGTATTAATTATGATATATTATATTAATATACCTTTTAGTAGAGACATTGTAATAACTATATCTAAGGCAGAAGTAATGAACTGCCACACTGTTCAACCTTGGCGTACTTCTATCGCTTCCTCAATACATCGTATCATATACATCCGTCGATATCTCCGACTTTTTACATGGCTTATAGTTTAGATCTGATTTATTTAATCGTGCCACGTTTTCCTCAGTACTCCTTAATGTCTTGTTCCGTTTACATTGTTAACATATATTTTCATCACCATTCTTTCTATATAAACGTATTCTTCTATTTTCGGTATGAACATGATATATTAAAAAACAACTGATTGAAAGTTAAGGCATGAACACTGTGGAATTCCATAGTAATCTACTTTGGGAATAATAAAAAAAGTGTAAACCACTATTAATTTATTAACCATTAATCATTTATTGATTTCTATATAAATCATATATTTTCAATTGTATGATTTTCTAAATTACAATTTTTTTAAATTATATTATCTTCATGTATTATTATTATTTCGTATTATTTATTATTTTACTGTTAAAAAGTAATTGTTAGTACCTACTTATAACAAATAGCCCAACTTAATCCTTAAATATGAATTTTTGTATCGAATTTTAAATGCGTTTTTTATTAGTCTTTCATTGTTTAGTTTTTGTTATATTTTTACACCTGAAGATGGAGGTATCCTCCGAAACATGTCGTGTATTTAAATATTTTATTTATTTAAAAGTGGTTTAAACAATGTTTTTTAATTCCCAAAGTATATTAATAAATGCAATAGAAATGAGATCTCTTAGACGAATGTGTGGATACTCTGTGTATGATAGAGTGTCGAATGAAAATATAAGAAGTGAATGCGGTGCGAATGATGGTGTCATTAACAAAATAATGAAAGGATCATTAAGATGGTTTGGACATATGGAAAGAATGAAGAAAGAAAGAATGGTAAAAAAAAAAACTTAATGATGTAAATGGAACCAGAAATAGAGGAAGACCGAGGAAAACGTGGCACGATCAAATAAATCAAATATTGAATGTCGGCCATGTGAGGAGTCAGAGAAATCGACGCGCGTGCATGACACGATGTATGAATGTTGAGGAAGCGAGAGAAATATGTCAGGAAGAAAAGTGTGGCAGTCCATTATTTCCGCCTACCCCTTCGGGGAGACGGCGTGATGGTTAGTTAGTTAGTTAGTTAGTTAATATTAATAAACACTTTAATATTGTAGAGACATCGCAATAACTTAATCTCACCTGATGCCATAGTAATTTATACACCAATATTTCATTTCATCATTCTGGGATATTATACACCACAGAGCAAGAAACTATTCATCCTCATAAATTTAATCGTTTGATGTCATTCATTATTGAACAGCGCCGTAATTATTCAAGCTGTAGTGGCAGAGCGCACGATAATGCTACACTCGGAACAATATTACTCTGGCTGTCAAATAACACAAGCCAGAAATGGGTCCGGGCTGGGTCCGGACGGATCTCAGGTGCGACGCTGGACCAGAATTACCCCAAGGGCTTAAGTCCTTCGGTTAACTCAGCTTTGGGTATCGTTGCTTTCGCGTGGGTGTAGGTTGTCTTGTTATTTGACAAAATTCGTATCAACCCACGTACATTTACTATGATGCATAATTTAATTATTTGATAAAATTGATCTGTATATGATGCAAGTATAAGAAGTGAATGTGGTGCGAATGAAAGTGTTATGAACAAAATAAGGAAAGGGTCATTAAGATGGTTTGGACACATGGAAAGAATGAGTGAAGACAGAATGGTAGAGAAGGTATATGTAAACGGCGTGAACAAAGCTAGAAATAGAGGAAGGCCGAGGAAAACGTGGCACGATCAAATCAATAAAATATTGAATGTCGGTCACGTGAAGAGTCGGAGAAATCGACGTGCGTGCATGACAAGATGTATGAATGTAGAGGAATCGATCGGAATGACTCGTTGTATGATAATGAGGAAGCTAGAGAAGTATGTCAGGACAGAATAGTGTGGCGTTCCATTATTTCTGCCTACCCCTCCGGGGAGATGGCGTAATGGTTAGTTAGTTTAGTTTAGTAGATAAAATTGATAAAACAAACCTATGATATTCCCTTGCATCTCAGCGTATCAATCAATTTACAATTATATATATTTTTTATAAACAAAGATAGTTTAAACGTACTACTATAAATTTGTTTTCTATTATTTTGATTACCATGACATGTGAATTATACATAAGACCAAAGACAGTGTGACAATCAAACTGCCATCGCCATGAATCTAGCCCAGGACCTTCGGTGTGGTAGTTCTAGCACTTGCCACTTTTCCACGAAGGTCATCTTTATGTGACTTATTTTGATTTACTTATTTACATTTACAATTAATATGTTAAAACCTAATATCTGAAAAATTCTAATTTCTAGTGGTTATCTAGCGTGACGCTATAATTTTTAATTTGGTTTTATTGAAATTTTTTAACTAATTAATTTGAAAAATGTTAATGAATTTAACGTCTATTTTTATTGAACATTTTTTAAAGACTTACACCATGAATTTAAATAAATGATATTGTCTTCTTCTTCTTCTGATTGGAGATCTTGCGATCTGTTTATGCAAGATATCAACTTTCTTCCTATGATGAAGACGACCAGCCTTTTCTCCATTCCTTTGGTGGTCGTCCTGGTAGTCGACGGCCCTCTGGAGTATCGTGCATCACGATATTAGTAATTCTTGCTGGATCCATTCTCTCGATGTGGTCCCTCCAGAATCGTCTTCTCTGCCTACTCCATCTGACTATGTCTTCAATTTTTCAGGATTTGCAAATTACTTCATTAGGTATCCTATCTCTAAGGGGTCTCCCTACAATAGTTCGCAATGTTCTGCTACTCTTAAATGATGTTTGGTTCTGACAGACTGTCTGTCTGTCTGTCAAATGGTATTGGAAGTTATTGTACAATATCCAATGCAACCACAAAATATAATATATCATTATTATAAAGAAAGAATCTGGATGTGTCTAGGCTTGAACCCAAGTCTCTTGAAGCAGGAGCCGAGCGCACTGTCCCCTAGACCACCAAATAGATTATATTATTTTACTGTGAAAATGATAAGATTATGATAATATTAGATCGATGTTATTCGGGCCGATATAACCATATTTTATCTGTAAGTAGTTACATATCTAAAAATCGTATTAACGAAAACGTTATTAAAACTTTATGCAAGAAAAAAATGTGAGTTTTCTTGGATTAACAGCCGAACAATATTCTATTATTTCCATTTAATACTTTTTCTCCTTAAATATTGAAAACGATCATAATAATATCATTGTGCAACTGCAAAGTTAAAGTGACCGGATATAATAATATAATTGTAAAATCGTAAGAGATGAGCAGCATCGCAAATTTCCTTGTAATGAACACGTGAAAATATTATGAAAAAGGAGACGTCATAATAAAAGTATTAAATTCGTGATTAGAGGTCAACATGTAAATTAAATAGTCCGATACTTCCTTAACATTTTTAATTGATTTTAACAACAATGTTATAATATCAACAACAACAACATTGGCGCTACAGTCCACTATGGGCCTCCAGAATTCTTCGCCCCTCTATCCGGTCCATCGCCCGCATTCTCCAGTTTCTAACACCAATATGACACTGTTACAATATCATTTTTTTTTTATTTGAGAATGTCAGACAGATGTTACCATCGTCCGGTGTTACAATCAACTCGGTTACCGAAACAGCTGTCGCCACGATTTTATAAAAAAACAAACTCAATTTTTGATATTAAAACAGTGTTTTTAATTTAACAATGAATACTGTTGAAATATCAAAATGTTTCCACCAAAACAAATCAAATGTAAATTATATAAAGCCACGTGATTTGAATGTATATTATATAAAACATGCGTTAAATTTCGGAGATACTCTCACATCTCTTCTATTTTTTTGCCGTATAACATATATTATGTTATTATCAATGTTTTATAGAATCTCAACATATGAGCATTGCTCATCTGTTGAGACATGAACAAATATTATGTAATTATCGATATTTTATATAATCTCCACAGGTGAGCAAAGAAATAGGATATATTATTTCAGTGTTAAATTCATGATTAAAGATCAAAATGTAAAGTATACAAATTCACAAGATTTGAGTGTGTTTTATATAAAACATACGTTAAATTTCAAAAATACTCACACAACAGTGAAGGCAAAGTTAAGCAAAGCTAGTTATTTTCCCTGCGGACGGCGTGGGGGAACTTTATATTTGTAGACCTTAAAGGAAAATCCATGGAGTAGTTGTAATATTAATTAACTTGTAATTAGACGAAGGTAATTAAATTATTCAGGCATCATTTGATTTGGAAACTCGAGCGCGCCCGCCTGTTTTTTTATTGCCCGGCAAATTTAATTAAATTGCTTGTTTTAAAATTCGCGCACTTTAGCGCTGAGGTATTATTGAAGTGGTTATCTTTGTCTGGGCGTACTGAAATGTATGACACAATAAATAATTTGCCAGCTTACTGCGCGACAGATTTAAACTACGGCCTGGTAATTCTAAAAAACTGAACCATTTAACTTAAATTATGGCTTTCCTTTTTTCATAATAACACAACATTTCCTTTATGTTAATAATTGTAATTGGTTATATACGGGGCAAATGCTTGTGATTTTTTAAACTATCTCCATCATAACAATGTTAAAATATAAAAAAATTCATAGGTTTTTATTTCGCTTAACAGCAGATAATAAAAATTATATTGTAATCAGGCTTTTTTCTACCTCATTTGAATTTTTAATAACTTCTGTTTTTTTGACAACAAAAATAAGAAACCTCCTTTGTTAAAAGTGTCTATGTTTCCTTTAATAATTTACATATATTCATAGCTAAGATACAATATATAAAACGATTGGTTCACTGAAATGCATTCAATTTATATAAATGAAATCTTCTGTTTCCTGGGAGTTTTATTATATTTTAGATGGAATGACATGTTTCGCCCTTCAAAGGCATTATCAAAGACAGACATTTTCATTTATATTAATTATTTACTATGGAGTTTTACATCATTGTTCAAGAAACAATAAATGAAATTTATTTATATTTTCATCTCTTTAAGAGAAGGGACGTTACTGGAATGCATGAAAACTATGCGTTCACGGTGTTGCGGTTGAGGTAAACCGAGGAAAATATTATATTGCGGTATCACCAAATTAATTAAATTATAAAAGCCAGTTTCGATGGAAATCGGAAGAACGGCGCACGTGTATGACTCGCTGTATGAATGTGGAGGAAGTAGAGAGGTATGTCAGGATTGAATAGTGTGACGATCCATTCTCTCTTCCTACCCTTCCGGGGAAACGGTGTGATGGTTTGTCTTTGTTGTGAAAGAAAATATTATTTTTTTTAGTCATTTTTGCATTACAAACATTTTTTAAATAATGGTGTCTGATAACAAGGCAAAAAAACAACAACGTAATAAAAAGAAAAGATACACTGTACGCGTAAAACGGAGAGTGATACTCGTTATGAGTTTACCCACTGCACAACTTCAAAAGATTCAATTATGACGGCAGCTTTTAACACCGACAGCGCACCACGCCGGAGAGGACCGCTGTTTCCTTGACGCCGGTATCAGATGCGCCTCACATCGGGGTATGTGCCCGGTATTGTCACTATTAAGGGTTCCGAGCGTCTTTCACTCGGCCTACCCGGGTGCAGGGCCGGACCAAACGTGCAATCGCGCCTTCTTACTTTAAATATCAATATTGTAATCTAGTTTTGAAAACTAATCTAGTCTATGAGAAACGATAAATACAAAGTCGGGAGAAGAAGAAAATCCTGGTAAGAAGACCTTGGAGAATAGTTCAGCAGCAGCACAACATTCCTATTTATAGCTGCTGTATCAAGAATAGATATAACCATGATGTTGTTCACTCTCCAATAGGAGTGAAATAATAAGAATAAGATAAACAAATCGAGTCGGCCTAAATTGTATCATGTGCATCATAAATATTTCGATTTCGAATAACTTATTGCAAACATAGAAATAATTTTATAAATTGGGTAGAATGCACACGACATTCATTAAATTCATTTTCTTCATAAAACCGTATTTATAAAAATATATGTAAATCTATATATATTTTTTATTATTTAATTTTAAATGGAAATATATAATTTTTGTTTCAAATTGAAGAATAAATTTTATGTTAAAAATATCAATCGACAGTAATTAACCAAATTCATATTATTATTTTTAGTTTCAATCCTAGGTATTGGTTTGCAGTAAAGTGGACACCTCGCCAACCCGTCTGGCAAGCGTGGCGTTGTAATGCCAACCACCCCCCGTATGACATGTCATACATGGAGAGGGATGGGGGAGGCCTATGTCCAGCAGTGGACGACAACGGTTGTTAAAGAAAAAGAAGAAAGTGTATCATTTTATTGTTAGTTCTTGGAATGTCACTTGTGCGTTTAATGTGGTAGTTTCCCGATACTTTCCTTAATATATTACGATACCCAATTATTTACTGTATACAATGTTTTTATCTTTTGATTCTCATGGAATTCCTATTGAGTCTTCTTCTTCTACCTCTTTTAATAGATCGAAGATCTGTTTTTATGGCGTCGAGGTCTCCTGGGACACAGAATTCCAACTATTTAGCCATCTCTTCGCAGGTCTTCCGGGTTGGCGAGTTCCCATTGGCACGTTGTTTGCGGCTGCTTGGGGGAGTCTATCGTCGCTCATTCGTCCTACGTGGTCGCGCCAGAAGCGTCTTCTTTTCCTGCCCCATCTGACAATATCTTCGGTATCGTAGGTTTCTCGTATTACTGTGTTTCTGATTCTGTCCCTCAGTGTTTTGCCCAGAATAGCGCGGAGTGTCTTCATTTTGGCGGTTCGTAATAGTGCTTTAGTTCTATCCGTGTCAGCCCTCGATTCTATACCATAAGTCATTATGGGTCTGACACATGTCTTTTTGAGTAAATAAACTAATTTGATTTGATATAATTTTTAATGGGTAGCTAGTTCAATCGCCATTTTTATTTTGTGAATTGTAAATTTATCACATGAATTATACCAGACCAAAGAAATAAGTTTTTTTTTTAATTATTATTTAAAACTAACTTTCGTCAGGAGATTTCAGTAATTTATTGTTTCTTGAAATATAATGTAAAACTCCCTAATCAATAATACGAATGGAAACGTCTATATTCTAGAAGCTTTGTGCATTTGATAATGCCATAATAAGGTGAAACAAGTCATTCCTTTAAAATATAACAAAACTTCTAGAAAAAAGTAAAATCATTTAAAATTCATACGTATTTTTGTTTCGTGCGGAGATTCCTAGATTCGACCCTGCTGGTTAGGTAAATGTAACCGGGCGTCGGGCAAAATAGCTTGATCGTGAAGCCTGATATAAGACTCGCTACCTCTCCTCTTTAGAATATCTGGTCAGAAGTTTCTATAGAATTTCTATGCAAATTATTCACGGCTTATCAGATTCTGTGAACTTGAAGTAAAAATAAGCAACTGCTTTCCTATTTTCGTAAATTTATCTCTCAGACTCGGGGTGTACATTGTGAAATAAACATGTCAGGAAACTCAATTCAGTCGTCATTATTCCAATATAAAGAAATATTTCGATAAAAAAAATTCACTCAACAATACCAAACTACACCTTTTTTTTATAAAAAATTAAATATCTTTAACTTTTTTTGTCTTTTTCTTTTTTATATACTCTGTGTACAACACTAACTTTTGAAAAATAATTAAATTGAATATCAACCATGTTACAGACAACCCGGTCCTTCCTTTGTGATATTATAAAGATCACTGATAAATCTTATAAAGATCACTGATATTATAAAGATCACTGAGGAAGGAGGATATTTATAACATCTGTCAAAACTGTTAATATTTGTAAACATGGCAAAGGAAGGATGAAAGTAGAATAAATGCAGTAGAAATGAGATCTCTTAGACGAATGTGTGGATATTCTGTGTATGATAGAGTGTCGAATGAAAATATAAGAAGTGAATGCGGTGCGAACGATGGTGTCATGAACAAAATAATGAAAGGATCATTAAGATGGTTTGGACATATGGAAAGAATGAATGAAGAAAGAATGGTAAAAAAATTATATGTTAATGATGTAAATGGTAACAGAAATAGAGGAAAACGTGGCACGATCAAATAAATCAAATATTGAATGTCGGCCATGTGAGGAGTCAGAGAAATCGACGCGCGTGCATGACACGATGTATGAATGTTGAGGAAGCGAGAGAAATATGTCAGGAAAGAAAGGTGTGGCAGTCCATTCTTTCTGCCTACCCCTTCGGGGAGACGGCGTGATGGTTAGTTAGTTAGTTAGTTAGTTAGTTGTTTTTAATATTTTAAAAATACATTTATAATATCACTGAGGAAGGACCGGGTTGTCTGAAACATATCTGATATTGATTTTTTTTTAAGTTAGTGTTGTAATCAAAGTACATAAAAAAGAAAAAGACAAATAAAACATTTACAACACAAAGTATGGCGAACATAGAAGAAAATCTTTTATTTTATTACATGTAAGAGATAATGGGAGAGTTAAAACGATTTGTATATATCTTTAATAAAAAACTATAATTCAAAGGTAAAGCATGTGTATCTTATGCCGTGTGAATTGGGATTAATAAAATATGTACATGTGAATTTAAGGCATCCATAATGATTATTTTGTGAATTAAAACACTGTTTTTAATTCACTCAAGAGAATAACTTTTTACCATTGTATATAACATACGATACACATTTATAAAGATAATTTTATAGAAATCAAGAGTAATTTCATTAACGCGTTTTTTTAATGTTTAAGAAAATGTTTATAACATGAAAAAAAGCAATTTGTTTAATCGACATTAAATTGTTTATTGACGTGATGTTATTTGTTAAAATCTCAGTAAGTATTTTTTTTAAATCAAATTGTAGATTATAAAATTAATCAAAATTTACGCATGAAATTTTAAAATCAGTAAGTCATATGAGAAATGCCAACCGATTGCTTATAATAAAATATTTGTCAATCAATATGATACTAATGAATCAATGGCAAAAGCTCAATTCAATGCGGTATTATTTGTTGGGCGGTAATGAGATTAATCAATTTAATCATCGTAAAAGTATCATATTTTGATGTATATGAAATCATTAGCATAATTAATTAATTAGTGGGATTTACATTAGCAAAACTTATATTAATTTTAATAAATGTTTTAATTGAATGCGTGATTAATTGAACGTGTCATTTTAAATTAATTATAATTTTGACATATGCTGTAATTTATTTCATATCTTTTTGGTCACACACAATTAACTATATACGAGTATGTAATGGTTTTTGTTTTGATTTCACGATAAATCATGTTGACTTACACATAGGCACAACGAGATACCTATCCAATTCAAAATATTTATCACCTTTTCTGCAAACACACATGAAATATCCCCTTAATAATTATAATTCCATAGATTTAAATCGTTGGTTTTAGTCTATATTTAATATGGAATAATTTGAAAAATTATAATGAAGTGGCGATGAGGTTCGCAACCCATCACACCGCGTCTCCCGCGGGGCGAAAAGAGAAGGATGGAGTGCCGCATCGGTTAAAATGTGACAGTCCATTCTTTCTGCCTACCCTTTCGGGGAGACGGCGTGATGGTTAGTTAGTTAGTTAGTTATAATCGTGTTTTACTATAAACATAAACTAACTAACTAACTAACTAAAAGCGAGCGAGAGAAATATGTCAGGAAAGAAAAGAGAGGCAGTCCATTTTTTCTACCTACCTCTTCGGGGATACGGCGTAATGGTTAGTTAGTTAGTTAGTTAAGACACTTGATAATGCCATTTAAAACTTAAATAACCGATGCGGCACTCCATCCTTCTCTTTTCGCCCCGCGGGAGACGCCATGTGATGAGTTGCGAACCTTATCGCCACCAATACATCTCCCGCGATTCGATCGTAAAACATCCACAAAATAAATCTAAAACAAATAATATAAAATAAAATAACACAATAAAAATAATTTAACACATAATGTAATTTTTAGATGGTGCACATATTGTCTGTTTAATTTATGTTCCCTTTTCCACCGTTTTTAAGAGAAGAATGGAGTGCCGCATCGGTTAAAGTGTGACAGTCCATTCTTCCTGCCTACTCTTTTGGGGAGACGGCGTAATGGTTAGTTAGTTAGTTAAAACTTAAATAAACTAATAAAACTTCTAAAAATCAGACATTTTCATTCGTATTAATTATTTAATATGGAGTTTTACATCATTGTTCAAGAAACAATAGATTTCGAAGTAGCTTGTAGTTATTGTTACATAAATCCATTGTATAGTTAGAGCTATTGTACAGCGGTTGCGCTCCACCCCCATTATGTATGGTTATCTGACGCCAGTCTTGCGAGGAGTAACAAGCGGGACACGTCCGTCATTAAGTGCACGGAGGACATTGTTACACGCGTCACACGAGCCTTGAGGGGGGCCCCTCACGCTAAATGGCCAACTTCGGTCTTACCTCTGCGCTAACAAGACAATTCGAAGCGCGAGCTTCGAAATAACTACTCATTATCAAAACGATCGAATATGATGCATATCTCCTTAACTTGGCAAGAGTTCGATGAGGAAATGAACGTATATGTGTTGAGACTATTTATTGTGATTTTGAACATTCGTGTAAAACTCTACATTACGAATGAATACGCCTGTTGTCTAGAAGTTGCATTATTTTTAATGAGAAAATGACATAAAATGTTTTGCCTTGCTAACACATTCTCAAATGTAGAATCAATAGATATTTGAAAATGCCTCAGTAAGGCTAAACATATCATTCCCATTAACAATAATACTAGTCTAGAAAACAGTCGTTTTCATTCTCTCATCGATTCAAAATATTAACGAACTAATTCTTTTTGACAACATCCGATTTTTGTCTATTTAGATTTTAGATTATGATACTGATAGTTATATATTAAACGTCAACTTTTGATCATTGTTCAAGAAATAATTCTTACGATTTATATTAGTTATTACAAATTGAAACGACTGTTTTCTAGAAGTTTTTTTACTTTTTTGGAATTGACATTTGGGATTTAATTCCTTTATAAGATGCAACATGGCATTCACAATAAATAAAATAAATCTTATAGAAAATATCTTCATTCGTATTGATTATTTATCGAGTTGACGGATTTTCCTGTAACTTTTTACGTAAGGAACACAACATTATCCGGGTAATAATGTTGTAAAGTAGCCTCATTGATAAAAGAAATCACAAAAAAATTTAAAGACAATAATATAAAACTTCATATTAAATCATATAATCTGTGGTGTATCACTCTGACAGTTGCTAAGTGTAATCGCTCCGCTTTGTTTTTGGTGTTTACGTGATCGATCGGCTATTTTTGGAATCAATTTTGGTGGGGCGGTTGTTTTTGATATGTTTTTGAAGTGTAATGTATTAATTCGTGTATATCTATAAGTATATTTCTATTTAAAGTGATTTAAAAACAAGTGTCAAAATTTATATCTACCCACCATTGTTTTGTTTCGTTTTGTCTATTCTCAGTAGTCCATAGACAACTCAACTATTTATAAATATAGAATTCTATAGAGTACCTACCTTATAGAATTAATAAAGTTACCCCTACACTGAATATAATTTCATAAATGGCGCCACCAAAGAAAACACAGGATAACACTCCACAGTCTGCATTGTCCGAATCTTGCATTTCCTCAGCAAATGCAGGAATCATGGCGGAACTTAAAGCCATTAGAAGTGAACTCCGCAGCATTTCTTCGATAAGGTCTGACATTCAGGCCATAAAAGACGAAATGAGTTCTTTCACCAAATCTCTCTCGTACGTCGATGGTCGGATGGAAGACTTTGAGAAGAGATTATCAACCTTTGACGACAGGCTAAAGAAGGTTGATGGAGTTGAGAGTTCCGTGTCACAATTGAGCTGCAGAGTGGAGGAGCTGGAGCGGAGGGCTAATGATGCGGATCAGCGGGCGCGTATTTGTAACGTCGAAATAACCGGACTTCCAGAGCGCAACAACGAGTGCCTTGTTGACATGGTCATCAAAATAGCTAAACAACTGGAGGTCAGCCTCGAGGTACGGGACATTGGCCATGTCACAAGAGTCGCCCTGAAGTCTCCGGTATCTGGTCGACCAAGGCCGATAATAGTCCAGTTTCACAACAGGATGGTGAAGGATTCCCTGATTGCTGCTATTAGAAGGAAGCGTGGTCTATCCACTGGCGATTTGGGGATTTCTGGCTCTCCTGTGCCTCTCTTCGTCAACGAGCACCTCTCTATCCTTAACAAGCAAATATTCCATGCTGCACGTTTGAGATGTAAGGAAAAGGGATTTCGCTATACCTGGACGAGGGGCGGCACAGTATTTGTTCGAAAGAGCGACGGTTCCCCGGCGATTGCAATCAAGAGTATCCAGTCCCTCGAGAGAAGCATCATTTAATTTTAATTTTAACAGTTTTATCTTGATTTGTTTTTGCTCATTCCAATTAATATTTATATTACTACTTATATTTTTTTATAGCACCTCTTTTGCTCCATACATGTCCGGCATTCGTCGTCTCTGTGCGGTGGTTCCTGTAACAGCATCACCTTTCCGCAGTGTACTTGTGTCTTTATTACATTCAATGCATACTTTATTCAATTTCATTTTCGGACTAGGCGAGGCCCTTAATATTTACCTGCAGAATACCAGGGGTTTGCGTACTAAAACTGATGTCTTTTCTCACAATTCCTCAATTGGCGACTATTCCATTTTGGCTATATCTGAAACATGGCTTGGTCCTGACATCGCTTCTGGTGAACTCCTCGACTCCAGGTACAGTGTTTGGCGATGTGATCGCGGCTCGCGTGGTGGGGGTGTACTGCTAGCATGCTTGTCCCACCTTAATCCCGTTGCTCGACCAGAGTGGACTTGTGACGCCGAATCCATTTGGATATCACTAACACGTGGTGCGAGCGGCCTCCCTAGAAATAATCTAAACATCGCTTGTGTGTACATACCCAAGGGATCTAACTATGCTAATTGTGTTGACAGCTTCCTAAATTTACTCTCCAGGCTAGTTACTGACCGGCCTGAAGACGACTTTCTTATTCTAGGTGACCTTAATATGTCAGACATTGACTGGTCTTGTAACACAACCGACCAATCATTGCTTCCTTCCAATTTTTCCTCTACCTGCTCTACTTTACTTGTGGACTATATGTCTCTTCTCGGTCTTCACCAGTATAATTCAATTAAAAACTCACTTAATCGTACCTTGGATCTTATACTTAGTACTTCCCATTTTGTCTCCGGAGTGTCTCGATCTGCTTTTCCACTTGTACCCGAGGATTCCCATCACCCAGCTATTGAATTAACTCTATCATTTGAACCTTCTCAGCTACTACGTGAACCCCAACGAGCCGTTCATCTTTTTAAACATGGAGACTATGAATCAATTAATATTTTTTTATCTGAGGTTAATTGGTCAAATATTCTATCCACATATCCCCTCAACGCTGCGGTAGATGCCTTTTATATCGTGTTGAATAACTCCATTGAGCAATTTATACCCCTCCGACATTTTAAGAGTAACTCCAATTTTCCAGTTTGGTACAATAGTTCCCTCATAAAACTTACCAAAGAAAAGATCAAATATCACAAGCGGTTTACCAAATATAAAAATTCCCTTGATTATCACACCTTTTCTTTGCTGAGAACTCGCCAAAAGCGTATGGCCAGGAAATGTTTTTCTGAGTATATTCACTCTACCGAAATGAATATTACTAATAATCCAAACTCCTTCTGGCGATTCGTCAAGAGCAAGTACAAGAATAACTCCCTTCCAAAGATAATGTCTATTGATGATAATAAATCAATAAGTGGTGGCAGAAATATCAGCCATGCGTTATCCACTTATTTTCATTCTGTCTTTGATTGTGACACTACCCCCAGTACTATAAACTCCTACGAGCCCTCAAACACCACTAACATCGGAAGCTGTCTTACAGATAGGAACACACTCGCCAGATATTTATCAGGTGTCGACCCCAACAAAGGTGCTGGAAGTGATGGAATACCGCCATTATACTTATTTAACTGTGCAAAAACCCTCGCTGAACCTCTTTCTATCCTTTTTACCCGTTCTCTATCTGAAGGTTGCTTTCCAGATAAATGGAAAGAAGCCTTTATTATTCCAGTTCACAAATCAGGACCCAAAAGCTTGTGATGGTATTGAACCATCGTAGAGAGAGATGCGTGAATTCAGACGTAATACGAAAATAAATTCAAATGACTAGGAAATATAACACCTAACCATGTGGGGGTAGGTCTAGGCGGGGAGCAGGGGAGACGCGGGGAGGGGAGAGAGGGGAGAGAGGGGGGTTGAGCCGAGAGGGATGCAGGGGAGAGGTAGTTCGGGGCAGTTGACTTTTGACCTGACGGGAAGCGGTCGCTTTGGTATTAAATTCAGTGGGTATTTGTTGTTCTGATTATCAAGAACTTCATTTTATTTTGTATACAAGTATAGTGGTACGAGGGGTGCGGCATTTGCAGATTTAAAAATACTATAGAATCAGTTTTCCTGAGCTGTTACGACTGAAAAGCTAAGTCTAGAATTAAGAATTTATATTTCAGGAAATTGGAACGTATGCGTTCTGCTTACTCCATGATTATACTATGCTTACGTTTATGTATTACATACATGTACCTAGATATATATATGTATATGATATATTGATACCTTTCCTATACTGCACGTAATATAGTTCAATAACACTCGGGCCAACGCATCGCGCCCAAACAGGTATTCACTAACTCATCGAATACTGAAATCTTAGTTATGGACATGTAGCGTTCTAACAAAATTTGCCATCTTCTATATAAATAAACATATAAACTTCGACCCATGCAAATTATGCTACATAAATATGGTTGACTGCTGATGAATGAAGACAGTTAGAGAGGTTGGGAAGCTCACTTCAAGAGCCCGCGCCAAATACAGACTCCTATAGATAAGTAGGTGGAAGACCCTACTATCGCGTCTGCGGGAATTCTGTCGTGGGTGGGCTAACTTCGAAAACCCCCGATAGGGTGATGGCCAGGTTCATGGGTTTGAATCCCCAGGTCCACTGATTAAGGGTTGGGAGGTAGATCGGCTGGTCCCCAGACGATTCTGCTGTGGAGCAGTGGAGAAAAATCATCAGTCTGACGAAAAGACTGGTTCAACGCGATACTAACACTATTATATCCCAGTTATCCCCCACAACTCCTTATATACTTAATATATTATATTTTGACACTGAATTGCTATATAATTGTACCTTTCAGGAAGCCGTTCTTTATTGCATCATTATTACACTACGTTCTGATTTAAATTACTGTACATCGTATTTGTTCCAAATTATTTGTGAATGTTTCTTCCAGGGCTGCCACATTTTTATGAGATAATATTTTGAATTTATATTTTGTAAACTTAGAGTTATTTTAGGTTGTTTGGTTTAGATGTTCCTAGGAGATATTGAGCGACATATAGTTTGATTACACGTGGGTTTGTCAGGATTGCTTAGAATATTCGGAAGGGTTAGGAACGATTAGCTTTAGAATGAAATTATCAGTATTCGCCAAATAAAAGGGCTTGGATTACATCGGTCATAACGAAGGGTCATACGGTATTATTTCTAGACGATCACGAAGGCCAACTCGCGTAGGGTAAAACACCTGTAAGCTCCGTACAGGTGGATGAAGAGGGAATGACTGGAGGAAGCTCCACCATTCGCGGAGGAAGGTTAGGATGGATTAATTCCCCACGGACTAGGACGAACCACCACATTTGGTCCCGTGACCAGGAGAGGACTGGAGAAGGAGATGAATCCTTCCACGCTAGGTGTTCCTCATGGATTGGGTGATTCCATCACATTTGGTGCCGTGACCAGGAGTAGACATCACGGAGATCGTGGATAGGACGCTTCATCACATTTGGTGCCGTGACCAGGATTTTGGTTTAAAGCATTACTTGATAATTCCATTATTATGCATATTTATTTAATTAGTTTAAAAATTTAAATTGTTTTAAAAAATTATTCATCGCTAGATATTTATGCCAACCCTAGCTAGGATTCGTGGACAGCGTGCGGGTCTGTTCTGGGAAGGTATTCTAGGATGCTCTATGCAGGGGTCGCGTATCGTTTCGAAAATAATTATCGGCGTGGTATTTAGTTTATGATTTGAATATTTAAAGAGAACTCCCAAACATATTATAGAAAGTTTAGTATTGAAACACAACTTTAGTTCACTTTTCGGTAGGTTTAATAGGAATAAATATATTATTATCATAATTTTGTTATTGTAGAAGAATATTTCGAGAATTTAGAAAAGGGTGAATGTAAATATTATTATTCATAAGTAACGCTGTTCTATTAAATTATTGTCAGCTTGAAATTATATTTGAGACCAATTAGAGTAATCTTTAAATTATATTAAATTATTGACAGGTTAATCGTATATTTGAGATCAACTTAAGTAATCATTAAAACATTCACTGCATTATAGACTCATGTATATTCTAATCACACTTTTAAGAGTACGCTCAATAAATAAATAAATATTGTGATTTTGTACCGAATTAGCATATTTGCCAAAAAAATTTTTAAGGGCCCCGCTATTATTAGTATGCTTAGAGTAGAATATAGTATTTAAGTTAGTTTAGATGTATGATCGTGACGAGATTGAATTCATGCTTAAAATATTGGGAATTAGTAATATCGAGAGTTATATTTATTTCGTAAATGTAGTGTGTAAAAAGGTTTGTTACCACCTACGTTTTTCCATACTTCTAAAAACTGCAGCGAGAGATCTGAAATGGTAAACATGTGTCTTGAGTCAATAACATTCTTCTTGGTTTGTATTTTTCCATAATCCTGGATAGGTACACATTAATTTCTTTCACACCAAAATAACCATAAATTAGTTCGAGTCAAGTGTTTACATCAGGATACTTCTAGGGATCGCGGTCGGTTAGGTCGCCGTAGCAATTTTGCTTGTTAGGGGGATGTAAATAATATTATTTATAACGAAAGTGACAAATAAATGGGTCGTTTCTAAAATATTTAATCATTTATTGGCCATGTATAATAATACGTACTTGGATTTCGACTGTCCCAGTAAAAGAAGGACATAGCTCGGTAATTTTAGTTAAATATATAATTATAATAGTTTATGAATACGGAATAGGATAGGATATATATTTTATAATGGCTAGTTTACAAAATTTATATTTAATGTCTTTATGTTCTACGTATGAGCAATAGGTCATCGATAATAATTTTAAGTTATGTACATTGCGAAGTTGAAATACGGACGTGTTAATTATATAAAATAGAATTGCGAGTAATGATTAAATCAGTAATAATAAGAGTTTAGGTTACTTCCATCGTAAATTAAAATACAGATGTGTCAATTATGCGAAATAAATATTATTGATTTGGGAGATGCCTATTGGTGGCGATGAGGTTCGCAACCCATCATTCCGCGTCTCCCGCAGAGCGAAAAGAGAAGGATTGAGTGCCGCATCGGTTAGAGTGTGTCGGACCACTCTTTCTGCCTGCCCTTTCGGGGAGACGGCGTGAAGGTTAGTTAGTTAGTTGATCATTATTAATTGCAGCAAGTTAGAATTTAGGTGAATATCTACGAAGCGGAAAATAAAATATTATATTTTAAATGAATCGAATTGCAGTCGTATATGAGGCGCTGCGGTCTGAGATATCCTAGAGATAACGAGGAGACCACTTAAAGATATCGTTAAATTTTGTGGGTTTTAAAGTATTGACAATTTTAGCCGTTAAATAATTTAGGATGGAACAAAAAAATACCACGATTAAATACAATACTTAAGTTTCTAGGCAATGTGTCGGGCTTAAATCTTAAGGAGATAGAGTTATTTATTGCGGATGTTGGGACTTGTTAAAATAATGAAGCGGAGGATGAAATTCTGAACGGTTTGTTAATAGGTGATAATTTTTCAATAGTGTCAAGTTGGTATTCTGTAGGCTGGCATTTCATGGAATTCTCCTTATGGATCAAGTATCTCGCCAAGCTGGTGTTGTTTTAGGTCGCCATGGGTTAGGTTCACGATAACAAATACTAGGAAATGAACGGAGATGTGACATGCATTTGTGAAATTATTACAGGTTCGAGGACGATACTTAAATTGTACAAAAAAAAAAAAAATTAAGATACTTTATGATACTTTAGAATAATATTTAACGAAATGGAGCGGCATACCCATAGGTTAGTTCAGTATGATTCTCAATTATTGTGGAATGCATAAATACAAATACATTTATTTCAAAAGGAATATGGGATAATGCTTATAAAATTATAATAATTATATAAATTGTCGAATAAACAATTACGGAGATAAACCGAAGTAGTATAATATGTTAGCATTTAAAGATGATTTAGTTTAAATTTTAATTTAGTGTTTAATTATATGTTCCGATTAAGTACCTTAATCGTAGGTTAACATAAGTCTAAGACTAGGTGTGGGAACCCGGATGAGTAGGTATTTTAATACATAAACATATAATAGGAATTGACAAATATATGAGTAAGATAATTATAAGAAAATAAATAAAAAATATCGATAATAAGCTATGATGGTTAGGTATAGGTATATCGGATTTCAATTGCAGATGCAGCCGGTTATAGGTCGCTTACATATATCCCAACATAATTATGTGTATCAAAAAAAAAAAAAAAATCGGAATTTATAAAATTAATAAATACTTCCGCAGTCATCAAAAATAAGGGCCAAATATCATAGATATATGTAATAGATTTTTCTGAAATTCAGTAAATTATTAGATTACTTAACAACAGATAGTCGCAACATTCTACAGTCATGTTTTGCGGAGCTTCTACGTTCATACTTCGTGGAGCGGACGCTCGCCGATAGCTCCGACTTCTAATGGAACTCCTTTTAGTTTCAATGATTTGATCGTGTCACGCTTTTTTTTCCGACTTTATCGACTTTCTTTAATTAACACTGTGCGTGTATATATTTTCAAAAAAATAATTTGCGTTATTTATTTATTCTTAGGAGCTCGATGTTATTCTTTTAGGGAGCGTTCGATCGATTGAGGTGTGTTATCAAATTAAGAAGGAAAAAATGTTTAAAGCAGCAGAACTAATTATCAATTATAGTGATGAGAAAATTCTTAGGGGGGTACGCTTAGAACCATGAGGGTAGATTTAAATTAGAATAAGAACTATTTAAGTTGTCAATTTTATAAAGCGAATTCACGTTGCGCAATTAGGAAATGAAAAGGTGATGTGTCAACATTAGCTAACTGGTGATTAAGGTTCCTTAATATTCGAGTAACATATTATTTTAATGAGCAAATATCAAGTATTTGAAAAACGTGCAGGACCGAGTAACCAGATGCGTTATTCATCATTCATTATTTTTTTTTTCTATCTAGGTAATAGGGTCACTAAATAAAGATAGGTACAATGACGATAGTGATTATGATTATTATAAGGAATAGATTATAATTTATTTTATTTATGATAAGTTATATTTTAAGTGCGTCGTTTGTAAAATCAATTACCACAAGGGTTCACTAGGAAAAGGCTGACTGGTCAATGCAGTCTTTAGAAGTTTAGATTATAGTTATTATAGCATAAGTTTAGTCGTAAATAGCTATAAATAGGTAATAATTG
>JAHDVF020001188.1:0-97063 GCA_022606425.2 Lepidostoma basale
TTCTTCGTCTCTATTGAGATATAATTAAAAATTTAAATTAACCACCCACAGGTGAAAATCAGGATTCGTATACAGATATAAGTATACATTTCACAAATATTTGTAAATATTCTGGTCAATTATTTGGCGTATAAAATAGGAGTGGATACTCCAGGCGACTTCTAACAGAGCGATAGGAGGCGGTAGCCTCTTCGCATTGTGTTAATAAAGTAGTTTGCTAAAATGCTAAAACAATCATTCTTCATAGATGGCGTTAGTGGATGGATTGTATAGATTAATCTAAAAAATTAATTAGTACAATCAAATCTACATAGATGGCTAACTGGAACTGCCACGTGAAAATAAGTATGGATTTGGAGTATATATACAACTTCCAAAAAAATGTATCATACATGATCATAACAATGGTGGAATGGGGAATGTTGTAATTACATAAAGCGTGCGCTTAACCCAACCAATGACAGGTCATAAGTCCTGTAAACACCTTGATCATCCATAGTCAGTTTCCAGTTTGTTTCTTCGTCTCTATTGAGATATAATTAAAAATTTAAATTAACCACCCACAGGTGAAAATCCAGGATTCGTATACAGATATAAGTATACATTTCACAAATATTACAATTCAATTGAAATTCAGGGTATTATTAGATAGAGTAGACAGCGAAGGAGGTACTGGTACGGTCATGTCCAAAGAATGAACACCAGCAGACTCCCCTGTGTTGCACTACATAACCAGCCTCGCAAGTCCTCGTCCTCGAGGAAGACAAGTTTATGAAGCCAGTTTGGGATCTACCTCATAGAAGGAGGAACCCTTTGGAGAATAGACAAAATAGGCCTTTAGCAAGGATGAAAAAGAAGAAGACATTTTAATAAATTATTCAATAATTTAGATTTCATCTTCTTCCTTGTTGTAGACCTATGTGGTCTGTTCTCCAGAGTGTTGCTCCTCCTGTGAGGTAGATTCCCAGCTGCGTTTCCATCTTTTAGGAGGTCTTCCACGAGGACGAGTCCCATGAGGCTGATTAAGCAATGCAATATAGGGGGGTCTGATGGTATCCATTCTTTGAACATGCCCGTACCAGTCCCTTTTTCTCTGTCTGCTCCATCTTATAATATCCTCAACCTCACATATCTCTCTTATTCTGGTGTTCGATCTCTCAGTGTCTTGCCTGCTATCGTCCTCAGTGTATTCATTTAGGAAGTCCTCAAAACTTATTGGGTCCTTACTGTGTCTGCCTAATATAGATGTGCGGCCTAAAAAAAATTACGAATAACAGTTAACACCCCTGCCAAAAGGGGTATGGAATTAAATATTTTTTTCGACACGGTGCATACATTATCTGCTGGAGCAGGGGGTCGCACTATTTAATGCAATTAAGGGTCGCCGAGTCCCTGTCTTAATCACCCGTCTCTGTGCGTTGCGCTGAAAGAATTTTTAAAGGGTTGCCTCTTTTCCACGGCCCGAAAGTTGATTTCTTTTGGGAATCCATTTTGACGTTTTAATGACGTAATATTGGCGCGCGAAAGCTTTTTTATGTATTTTAATTTCGAGTAGGGACGACGGGGACTTTTTCAAACTTTGCCGTTGTATTGTGAGGCGAGAAAAATGTTGTTCTTTGATATAAAGCGGTTTTTAATGGGGGGTATAAAAAGTTGTATTGACTCTGAATTGGCCAAAAAGAGTAATTTTTTCCCCAACTTGTAACTTATTTATTTAATTTCCCAACGCCCCTCTTTTTTTAAATTTGAGCAAATTACATTTATTTTTTATTCGACTTCCACTTTTACTAAATAATGTCACTCTCATGACCGAGAGGATAGACCCAACGAGAATTCCCAAGATTGCAAGTGACTCCAGATGGCCATTTACCACTATGAGGACTACTTAAGGGATGGAGAGTAAGCTGTATCTTAATCATAGGACCAAATTTGATATCCTGTCTACACGACGATGTTGTTATTATGAACATTCGTCGACTTTTGTGGACGAGTGGCAAGTGCTATGACGGAAGGTTCGATTCGATTCCCTGCGATGGCAGTGCGATTGCCATACTAACTTTGGGCGGGTATAAAATTCACGTGACAATAAAATGACTGTAGATTAGCTACATTTCTGGCATCCCGTTGCGCTTGAAATCTTAAATGTATGTCTCTGTAGGACGAGGGGCAGGCCTAAAAGTGTAGAGTGAGGCTAACGAAAGGGCGCCGCTGCAGCCTATAACAAGCCTAGGGTATGTGGTGGGACTTTCTATATCACGAGAATCGATATTTGCTAAACACTTTACATCGATTTGGCTTGCATTGTAATGGTTTAAAGAGCGATTCATTAAAATAATAATGATATAGAAAAAAAATATTTAAAAAAAACTAACCATCTCCGGTCTCCCGGTCTCCCCAAAGGGGTAGGCAGAAAAATTGCACTGTCTAACTTTCATATTCCTTCCTCAACATTCATACATCGTGTCATGCACGCGCGTCGATTTCTCCGACTCCTCACGTGGCCGACATTCAATATTTGATTTATTTGATCATGCCACATTTTCCTCGGACTTCCTCTTTTTCCGGTTCCATTTACATCGTTAACATATATTATAATTTTTTCACCATTCTTTCGATATGTCCAAATCATCAAAAAAATATAAAAATCAAGATACACTAATTTACTAATAATTACCAGTTTCTACATACTGCCTTGCCTACATAGAGAACTGTTTTCATAAACATTTGATTTACATTCACTAAAAATTGATTGAATGTTAAATTAATCTGTAAAGAGATTTGATTGAAACGACTGCAAAAGCCAGCTGAGGAAGGGGAACCAGGAATCACACCTCATTAGATCATCCAGGGACTGAAAGTGACAAGCGCGGCCCGATACGGGAACCAGCCGACCTATCTGCAAATTGAATCAGATGATTTGAATATCCACTTAGGCGGGATTCCCTTTCATCGCGTCATATCATTCGGACTTATCTCACCCCGCTTGTTTCGCCGATCGCGAGGCATACAACCCCGATTTTGACGATTTTGTTAAATTAGCAAATAAAGATATATCACTTTTCGTAATGTAATACAAAATACGAAACAAATACTACACTTTAGAAGAGTATTGAATATTTACGTATGAAACCCTTAAATTGTGGTACCTTTAAATAAATATTTTTTTTTTATGCTGTGCGAATGATGGTGTTATGAACAAAATAATGAAAGGATTATTAAGATGGTTTGGACATATGGAAAGAATGAATGAATAAATAATGGTAAAAAAAATATACGTTAACGATGTAAATGTAATCAGATATAGAGGAAGACCGAGGAAAACGTAGCACGATCAAATAAATCAAATATTGAATCTCGGCCATGTGAGGAGTCAGAGAAATCGACGCGCGTGCATGACACGATGTATAAATGTTGAGGAAGCGAGAGAAATATGTTGGGAAAGAAAAGTGTGGCAGTCCATTCTTTCTGCCTACCACTTCGGCGAGACGGCGTGATGGTTAGTTAGTTAGTTAGTTTTATTATTAGTATTTATCACATAATATAAATAAGACATCGTAATCACGAAAATAAATATTTGTTTGAAAAATGTTATTAATTTAACATACATTTGTCAAATACATCGATGATTCAATTTTATCGTTATCTAAAAACCAACTAAAACCAAAATGTATGAGGAATGCTCGTGAGCGGATATTTGAACAAGATAATAAGGCATTCTATAGAATTCATAGAGTCGTTCGAAAATTATCGTTACGTGTTTTCTTATTAAATAAAAATCCAATTATTTGAAATATATCCCACCTTGTAGCTGTAAGAAGGGTTGGTATACAAGTATACAACTACCTGCGACAGCGCCGACATCAATTGTTCTTTGCTCAGAACCAACCATGCCAGTAGGAAGAGCAATTCGGACGCTGAATCTAATCATCTCGGATTTGGACATTATCAGTGTCAGTGAGGCAGTATTCATAAAAAAATATTCCAAATTCCGGAAAAAGTACTGTCTCACTGACGTCGACATATTTGGATTCCTTCTGATATGTATGATTTTTTGGTCTCATGTTGTTTTATCTTATCTTTGTAACACCGTTTTGTGTCCAAATGAGTCGCCTAAATGTTTTTCGTTTATAATGTCTCATTTGTGTATCATGTATAAATAAATAAATGAACAAACAAAGTGAATGGAGCTTTAAAAATAGTTATTAGAAACAAGAATTTATCAATGAAAGCTAAAATGGCCGTTCACAATGAAGTTTTGGTCCCAACCATTATATTTGGAAGCAAAGCAAGGAACTGGCAGAAAAAAGATAAGATCAGAATAAATGCGGTAGAGATGAGTCCCTAAGACGTATGTGTAGTAGAACGATGTACGACGGAATCTCAAATGCTGATATTAGAGAAGAATGTAGAACGAAATAAGGTATTATGAACAAAATTATGAAAGGATCGCTGCGTTGGTTCGGACATATGGAGCGCATGGGTGAAGAAAGAATGGTTAGAAAGTATACGTTAACGATATAAATGGAGTACGGAGTCGAGGTAGACCGAGGGAAACATGGCACGACCAAATTAATCAATTTTTAAAGGTTCGTCATGTCAGAAGCCGGAAGAATCGACGTGCGTGTATAACTCGCTGTTATGAATGTGGAGGAAGCTAGAGAGATATGTCAGGATAGAGAAGTGTGGCGGTCCATTCTCTTTGCCTACCCCTGCTGGGAAACGGCGTGATGGTTTGTTGTTGTTGTAGATAGTAATTTATTGTTTAATATCATGACAAAAACATACATATCAAACATGTGCCATTTTTTGATTTTGTGCAAAATATATAAGTTTGAGGAACATAATATTTTGCCAAAATATGTATTGAAGTTGCTATTTAATGACAGACTTACATTAAAAATCTCAAAACTGACATGTGTGCTTTTGCCAAATAGGTAAGAATATAAAAGTTTACGTCACGTTTTGGAATGGTCGTTTGATCCAATCTTCTCGATCAAAAATAATTTTCTGTTTAGAATAATGATTATGTGAGATTTTTAGTACTGCAGATGTGAGATATCGTAATTATTTTAATTTGTATGTGCCGTCAGTATTCAATGACGGTGATTTTAAAAGATTTGACCTCAGCCACCTTAATATGACTCTCTGCGGAAGTACTTGTGTATTCTGACAGAAGAGTGATTGAATGATAAAGGGCTACGGCGGCCCTCGTGTCGTCCAGTCCGCCAGACCTCAGGAATTTCTGAATGCCTTATGTCCTTAAATTTAATGTCAGGACCCGATCCTTTGGCTATTTGCTTTGTAAACTATAATGAGATGGCTTGCCCTTATCAACATGAAATGTTTATTTTAATAAAGGAAGAGATAGATAGTAATATCTTGGGTTTCCCCGCGCGGGACGCGGCACACTCGTCTCTTGTTACATACACCTTTATCCCTTTACCTACACATATCCAAACCTTATTTGTCTTCTCTTTTAATAACGAAATAAATTCCGCTAATATTGATTTGTTTGTTTTATTATATTTTATGAACGTGAAATGTTTCGCCTTACTAAGAAGCCTCTAATATTCTTTGCAGTGGCATTATCAAATGTTACATTGTAACATCTATCTAAGGCTTTATCACATTTGATAATGCATTAGCAAGACATAACATATCATTTCCATAAAACAAAACTTCTAGAAAATATACTTTTTCATTATTAGTATTAATTATTAAATATGGCGAGGAACAATCGACGTGCATGTCACGTGCATGTGTGAATATAGAAGATGCGCGAGAGTTATGTCAGGATAGAACAATGCGGCGATCCATCCTCTCTGCCTACCCCTCCGGGGAAACGGCGTGATAGTTAGTTTGTTAGTTAGTTCTTAATGGGAATGACATATTTCACTTTGATAACGCATTATCAAATGTAATAATGCCTTTGCATAATGTTACATTGGAACATTTGAAAACGCAATTGCTAAAAATGTAATAATCTTCTAGAGAACAGACGTTTTTATTAGTAATAATTATTAAATAATTGCGTAGATTTTCACGGTTGGCAGCAATATATTTTGTGTGATTTTGAGGAACAACGTGTGATTTCTCCTTCTCGACCGACGTATCGGAGGTCGTTGCAGTCTCCATCTTCAGGGTAATGTGGTGGTGGTTATCACAAAATCATTACCACCACCACATAACCCTGAAGATGGAGACTGCAACGATCTCCGAAACGTCGGTCGAGAAAGAGAAATCACACGTTGTTACCCAAAATCACACAAAAGATAATAATTATTAAGTTATATTTATTTGAGAATTAGCTGAATATTTAATGCTTTTGGATTTCTCGTTTGGAACAAATATAAAAGTATTTATTTCTGCAAAAATTAAACGCACGGATTCGGTACACATGTGAAAACTGTATTTTGTTTGTGCATAATTAAGATATGCCCGAGGGACGTAATAACGTGGCCTAATGCTCATTCATCAATCATGAACTGTTTACTTTGCAATATTGATGAATACTGCTTGCCCACAAATCTGTCAAACACCGGTTTGGCCAACTGAACCAAAACACACTTAACTAACATCGGTTTGCTTTTGTGTCTTTAATTTTCGTAAATGAGGGTTACGAATAACCAGAAACACGCAATTACTGCTAATTTACCGGTACGAATATACGTTACACGGGTTATTATGAAGAAAAAATGGCGGGTTTCTTATTAGTTTCAAGACCGGTTTAAATCTAGTGAGACATTTAATTATATTGTAATGATATGCCTTCAGTGAAGATGTTTTATAATATAAATGGGCGGGTTGCATTGCTAGACGAGATATGTAGCGTGTCTTTGCTTCAAAAGGTCCACTGAGACTCGTGAATGTCACGTGAATAAATTGTAGTGTGATATCGTATCAGGTCCCCCCAATGTTGGCGATCACTGCTACGAAAACATCTCTCTCCTGCGCTACTCGGAACATTTCCTCAACTCTCCACTTTCTTATCCAATCCCTTTTATTCCGCTGCCATTACAACTGCCATCTCCCAACTCCTCAGCGTCCCTCTATCTTACCCATAATTATCAACTGAATGAGATGGTATTTTATTACCCTTAGCATATGACCCAGAGGCCTTTTAAACCTTCACACTCGACAACAGCTCTCTATTGGTTCAAGCCCTTTGAACATCTACATTACTTACCATATCGGTCCACGGTATGCGGAGCATTCTGCGGTATATCCACATCTCAAACGCCTCCAACGGATTCATTTCATTCACTTTTATAGTCCAAGTTTCACAGCCATATAGCAAAACTTAACTTTAACATTATTTGTCGGTGTTTCAGGTTTAGATTATCATTGCAATTAATGCAGACACCCTAATGTATAATGCAAATATTTTACAATTAATCAGTGTTTCGATTTTAATCACAAATGTATTTAAATTAAATATTGTTCTCATGCAAGCTTTTCCAACTCAAAATTCTCGATCGTATTAAATAATAACTATATCTGATTGAAAGATAACTTATTTTATGAATTATAACTTCTTTTCTGAAAGTTTTAACACATCGTCATACACAACATAGTCTCTGCCCGCCAATTTGTCAGTACTGATTTAAATGAAAAATAATAAATGCTTAAAAAAACTTTCTAGGAGCTAAGGAGTTTCACTTCTACTGCTTGAGATTCTCGTGCATTTTTTGTATTATCAGTAAATAGTTCAACAGTCACCAATGCTAACTTTAATAATAATAATAATAATAATAATATGCTAACTTTTAAAGCGCCGTTTTTGTGATGTAATCACCTCAAGGGCGCATTAAGACGTGTTTTAAATCTAAAAATCTAAATGTGACCGCTTAAAAAGCGATCGGTTTAAAAGTATAGTAGAACAAAGTATAAATGTTTAACTTGGGTATGAAATATGAAAAAGATGGGTTTTCAATTTAGATCTGAAATCTGTCGGATCATTTATGCATCTAAGGTGTGAAGGGAGATTGTTCCAAGCTGATGGACCGGCTACCGCGAACGCTCGATCCCCGAAATTTGTACTGGGGCAACGCTTCGGCTCAACTAATCTTCCTATTGCTGAGGAGTTCGCCGAGCGAAGTGTGGATTTCCTTGAATTTAGGCTGTCCGTTATACAGAGTTCAGATATATAACTTGGTGCCATTCCATGTAGCGCTTTGAAGACTGTCCAGCAGAGTTTATACTGGATTCTTTCTGGACTTTTAAGCCAGTGAAGTTCTTTGAGATGTTGTGTTATATGAGACTTTTTTGGAATGCCTTTAATGAGCCTTGCTGCTGCATTGAACGCAGATTGAAGTTTGTTTATTTGTTGTTTTGGAATGTTTGCATAAATTCCATTACAATAATCAAGTCGTGACACAACGAAGGAATTTACAAGAGTTTTGAAAGTGTCGTGGGGAATACTCCTTTTGACGGATTTTAATCGTCTTAGGTGGAAGAAACTAGCGCTGACCGTGTTATTAATTTGGGATTTTAGAGACAGATTTGCGTCAAGATAAACACCAAGAAGCTTTGTGGAGTTTTTGGGAACGATATCATTGTCAGCTGTTGAAATTGAGGAATGATCGATAAGATGTTGACGCTTTGCGGAAGAAGTCCAGAGAAATTCCGTTTTGGATGGATTTAGTTTAAGTTTGTTTGATGCCATCCATCTGGATATGGCATCAATGCAGTTGACAGTTGTTGACGTAAGATGTTTGGTGTCATCAGGGTTGCAGAAAAAATAAAGTTGCTGATCATCAGCATAGCAATGTGAGAGGAGGCCAAAGGATTCTATTATTTTGGCAACGTCATTTGTAAACATGATAAATAAAAGGGGTCCTAAAACAGAGCCTTGTGGCACACCAGATTGGATATTAGTAAATGAGGATTTTTTACCTGCTAGCTGCACAGCTTGTGAACGATCCGACAGATATGAATTTAGCCAGTCTATGGCATTACCTCTAAAACCATACGTGATCGCTAATCGTTGGATAAGATATGAGTGATCAATTGTGTCAAACGCAGCGCTCATGTCCAGAAGGGAAAGCAGTGCTAATTTGCCTGATTCGTTTGCCAGTACTAAATCTGACATGACTCTAAGCAATCCCGTCTCCGTTGAATGGAACCGTCTGTAGGCGGATTGTAATTTAGACAAAATATTATTTGTCGAAAGGTGAGTTGAAATTTGGGAGGCTACAATTTTTTCAAGAACTTTAGAGATGAATGGTAGATTTGAGACGGGCCGGAAGTTACTAAGATTTTCGGAATCTAGTTGAGGTTTTTTTAATATGGGAGAAACAATAGCTTTCTTGAGCAAAAAGGGGACTTGTCCTGTTAGAAGAGATTTGTTAAAAATTTTGACTAAAAATGGAGCGACATGGTGACAGCATCTCTTGAGAAGCCATGTCGGAATTGGATCAAGTGAACACTGCTTATTAGGTGCGTTTAAGATAAGTTTAATCACTTCCTGAGGTGTTGTGATATTAAATTTAGTTAGAAGTTTTCCCTCATATGTCATAGTTATCAAATTTATCTTAAATCTGTCATGCATATTTCTTATTGAAAATGTAATATTATTTTTGTAGTTCTAAATGATCAATTATATTTCCCAAAATACAAAATTTTTCAACAAGTAAGCATTTAAACCGCTTTTGAGTGAATCACAATAATCCGGCGATAACTGGCGAAAGGATCATTAAGATAGTTTGGACATATTGAAAGAATGAATGAAGAAAGAATGGTAAAAAAATTATATGTTAATGATGGAAATGGAACCAGAAATAGAGGAAGACCGAGGAAAACGTGGCACGATCAAATAAATCAAATATTGAATGTCGGCCATGTGAGGAGTCAGAGAAATCGACGCGCGTGCATGACACGATGTATGAATGTTGAGGAAGCGAGAGAAATATGTCAGGAAAGAAAAGTGTGGCGGTCCATTCTTTCTGCCTACCCCTTCGGGGAGACGGCGTGATGGTTGGTTAGTTAGTTAGTTAGTTAGTTATGTATTACTTCAGTTCCTTACGACTAAATTGTTCGTAATTTATGGCCGAGCCATAGAGGGCTCCCTCCGCTTACCCGAAGCTGTTATAGGCGCCGCGGCGCATTTCGTCACCTTCACTCGTGCACTCCCTAGGCCCGTCCCCCGTCCATGCGGGACTTACGTTAAAAAAAATATATATATATGTATATTTGCAACCAAGGGGGGCCCAGACCACATTTACGCTACGCTACTCTCCCTCGATGTCCCGCCGTACACACATAGCAATACAACAGCAAAATTTTCGTAATATTATAATGAACTGGGACTATCTATCTGAGCTGTAAAAAAAAGACCATTTTTTTATTGCCAATGAAGCCAGCCAGATGCTAAAATATCTGATTATTTTATTATACAGAGTAGAATTTGCCAATACTGTCTTAATACTTATTTTTCTTCTTCGTATCAATGGTAAGCTAGTTTTGTAATGATGGCTCTAAAAAGAACCATGTTTCTCCTCTTATTTTGCCATTTTGGTGGAAGATTTGACGGGCATGTATTGTTTCCAGGGGCACGGCTGTAATGGTAACACCGCACGTGGAGACCCCTTTATTGCCTCTTGCTTCTTGATTATAATAATAATAAATTGGATAATTTATAGAGCGCCATTTTTATGAATTACTCATCTCAAGGGCGCTGTAAAAAATGCTCCGTTTTATGAACTAGATAAAAATAAAAATAATAATAGTAAACATGTTTAGTATGAGGACTGCACCTGGCGTAGTCTATCAGCCCTTTCTATCAGGAAATGATAATTTGAAAAGGTGCGTTTTGAGTCTCAATCTAAACTCTGACTTATTATCTATGCACTTAAGGTCTGCTGGAAGATTGTTCCAGTCTGAAGGGCCGGCTACCGCGAAGGCTCGGTCGCCAATAATAATATAATAATAATAATAAATTGGATAATTTATAAAGCGCCATTTTTATGAATTGCTCATCTCAAGGGCGCTGTAGAAGATGCTCCGTTTTATCAACTAGATAATAATAATAATAATAATAATGATAAAAGATGTATATATATAAACATATTTAGTATGAGGGCTGCACCCGACGAAATCGATCAGCCCTTCCTGTCAGGAAATGATAATTTGAAAAGGTGCGTTTTGAGTCTCGATCTAAACTCTGACTTATTTATTATCTATGCACTTAAGGTCTGCTGGAAGATTGTTCCAGGTTAAAGGGCCGGCTACCGCGAAGGCTCGGTCGCCAATGTTTGTGCTTGGACAGCGTTTTGGCACCGTCAATCTACCGATCGCAGAAGACTTAGCTGATCGCAATGTAGACTGTCTGGCATTCAGGTTCTCGTTGCGTTGATGCAGAGTTTAGAAATATAAGTTGATGCCATTCCATGCAACGCCTTGTAGACCGTCCAGCAGAGCTTGTATTGTTTCATTTCTGGACATATTAGCCAGTGGAGCTCCTGCGTACTGGATACTGAAATAAAACATTCATTTATTACTATTTTTTATTTTTGTGTATACAACAGGTCGTTTGAACCCTATTACTGTATACAACATATTTTTTTAGCTATTATATTGATTCTCGTGACATGTGATAGGTAACCAATCTATCGCCATTTTATTGTCACGTGAATTCTACACCAGATCAAAGACAGTGTGACAGTCACATTGCTATCGCCGGGAATCGAACCCGAGACTTTCGGTATAGAAGTCAGAGCTTTTACCACTCTGCCACGAAGGTCGTCGATTGTAATAATTTGAATGTATTTTTGTATTATTATTTAAATTCTTCAACACTTTAGTGGCATATGGTTGAATCGTGAATGTTGCGACATCTCCTCAAGCTTTTTTGTGAATCTCACATTTATGTTTAAAAAAAGATTTATGTAAATTACTCTCAGACGTTGCCACTTCAACAGCGGTCTTTCCAGAGGCCGGCACTGTCGCTGCCTCCAGTATCCCGTTAGGAACAAAGAACATCTATTATGATTGTCCTAATCCTTTCCCAGTACCCTTATTAATCCTCTTAATGTTCCCGGGACGCTGGTTCAAAGAAACAAACATGTTTGTCATCTTTAAAAGTAAGATACAGATGCAAATAAATAAGAGCTTAAATATAATAATATCATAAAAAAATGTGTTACCACTAAACAACGCATCATTTGTAAATAAATCGTCGGAAGCTTTAATAACAGATCTAGTACATTTACATATTAATCTCCTTTTGTTAAGAGGAATAAAATCTCCTCTTCTTCCACGTCGTTGTGGCAAGCTAGTTTTGTAACGATGGTCCTAAAGATGACCCTCTTCTCTCGTCACTGTGATGGAAGGTTTTGCCGACATCGTGTCGTTTCCAGGGGCGCCGGGTGTTACAGTTATACTTACACCACTTGTTGAACCAACTTCCTTGCCCCCTCCCCATTATATTATTGTTTTTATTATTTAAAAAAAAATTAATAGTCCATTGTTTTGGCCGAAGCACTATGATATTTTAACATTTTATAACTGTGAAATCAAAAACTTTGTTTTATATCACAAATTGTATTTATTTTACTTTACGACAGTTGTTTCATCAACCAATGTTTACATCATCAGGTGTTACAAAAATATATTTTTGTAACCCTGATGATGTCAACATTGGCTGATGAAACAGCTGTCGTAAAGTAAAATAAATACAATTTGTGATATAAAACAAAGTTTTTGATTTCACAGTTATAAAAAAAAATTACCAAGAAATTTCTATAAACAAAATTAAATCGTCTTTGGTTAACCGACGATCGTTGTTAATATTTCTAGATGATTATGTCAACAACAATTTATCAAATTAATTAAATGTTTATTTTCTTAACAACACAAATAAGACAATAATTACAATATCACTTAATTTTTATTTGTATTAGTTTTAATTTCAATTTCGTTTCATGGTATTGTTTTGTTAATTATTCTATTCATTTATATGACATGTGTGATAGCATAAAATGCTCATTATTTACTTACATTATAGTTCGTTATTTTAAATACATGAATAAAGCCTTCACGTATGAGCATAAAATGTGTAAAATATATTATGAAAATATAAACAAAAGCCAAACATGAAGGTATATTATTGTTTAATATAAATTATTATCAATTAGGTTTTGAAATATATATTATCCCATTGTTTTCTTAAAATATTACAGTAATATAATCTTCTTTTGCTTTTGTTCTAATGAAAAGTGTATTACAAACCCGACAGAAAACAAAAAGCTAAGTGTTTATAATGTGTAATTAGCGCTTTCATATTTGTAGGCGTCAGTCAACTAAATATTGTTTTACGTTTCTCTTGGCTGTTACAGCGGAACTCCAAGATCAAAAGCCTACCTTGCTTTTGCCACATTGTTTGAATACATTAGTTAAACAACGAAAATAGACAATAATTGGTTTGTATCTTGAAATCCGAGGAGATAATTTAGACACACCAAGCTCCGGTTCCTCTCCGGAAATAACAACAGTTACTATTATAATACATGAACCACGTACCTCCCAGCTATATGCATGCGTAGGATACGTGTAAAGAATAATGTTTTCTAGAAGATTTACGTTCTTCTTCTTCGTCGCGTCAAAGGCAAATTATTTCTGTGGGAATGGTACTAAAAATGACCATATCTCTCCGTTTCTCTTGCCATTGTAGTGGAATTTGCCAGACCTGACGTTGCAGCGGAAACTTAATCTTATATTAATCTATAATCCGCTTGATTGTTAAAAGTCTCCTCAAGTTATAAAAAGAACAATGCTAATATTTATCAACGATATATCGTTATTTAGCATTCAAATCTTTTTTAATACGGAATAAATTCTAATACATTTTTGATGATACAGACAGTTAACTTAAATCTAAAAACATTTTAAGAATAACGGTAAAAAATAATTTGTGGTTGAGGTATTAGTTTTGTAAAACTCCATTATTAATTTAAAATAGTAAATACGATTACAAATTTGTCACAATTTAAATAAATTAAATCCAAGTAAAACCACTAAACAATCGTGTTTACTATTATAAATTTGGTAAAAAAATAAGCCTAAGACGAGTTAAGACTGTTATCATTATAAGAATACAGGTATGTATGTAGATTATTAAAGAATGACACTATTATAAGTAATAATACAGTTTATTATTATTTATAATAGTGTCCAATTTAATAATAATAAAAATTCCTTATTGTGCCTCTACTCACACGATTACAACCGCAATACTCGCTTGCACGAATCACGTGATAGCATTTATTAAAGCCAGTTTAGTGATGAGCTACCGTTATTCATAATGATCGATTAATAAATCTCGAAGCAATATGTCGAACCTAAAATTGATCACCTATAAACAGTTTATATGACTCAACGCTATTTGTAATGCGCATGTTTCGATTTATTAATGATGTACCAGAGAATGGCACACGCATTCTGACCCATTATTCCCTCTACAATGTGAACGAAAGGTAGATATTTATGTGGAGCAGATGTGGAATGACCTCCTGTTGTGTGATTCGCTGATTTTATTACTAGTTTAACATAAACCGATTGATTCATTGCCTTCGACACCTTTTATGGTCTTCTTTTGTATCCACGATCTCGCCCTTCTCACGTGTTCATGCAACGCGGTGGCAATATCCAACCATTTTGTTATTGTATAGCTGAACATTTTGACAATACTGTCAATATTACGGTTAATTTGTGATGTAAATTGTTTTCAATTATTGTGGTTTTGTTTGTTGTAATTAAAATTAGAAAAACAGATTTAAATATAAAATAATAAAAACACTTTTATTTATTTGTGAAATGTATACTTATATCTGTATACGAATCCTGTTCTGTCCTGAATAAAGTAGTTTGCTAAATGCTAAACAATCATTCTTCATAGATGGCGTTAGTGGGGGGATTGTATAGATTGATCTTAAAAAATTAATTAGTACAATCAAATCTACATAGATGGCTAACTGGAACTGACACTTGAAGATAGGTATGGATTTGGAGTATATATACAACTTCCAAAAATGTATCATGCATGATCATAATAACAATGGTGGAATGGGGAATGTTGTAATTACATAAAAGCGTGCGCTTAACCCAACCAATGACAGGTCATAAGTCCTGTAAACACCTTGATCATCCATATTCAGTTTCCAGTTTGTTTCTTCGTCTCTATTGAGATACAATTAAAAATTTACACTTTTATTTACTTTATTGAAAGTTTGGGATTAAAAACAACATTATTTATGTTCTACTTTTTAGCTATTTTTTTTATACAAAAAATAGTAGACAAGAAAATTTTTCGGAGGTGACCTCCCTAATAGTCATAAAAAGCAACTATTTCTGTTAGACATAGTAAAATAAAAAAGGTTAAATAATTTAATAATAAAATAAATGGCTTAAATGGGCTCAAGATGAATCAAAACACGAGTATATAAAAAAAAATGTAATTTGAAATTTCATAGTAGAAGTTCATTATAAATAATAAAATTAAAATATATTTATATATAAAAATATATATAAAATATTTATTTTTATTTTGTTATTTTATTTTATTTTATATCATTGTATTTTATATGATTTGTTTTAGATTTATTTTGTGGATGTTGGACGATCGAAGTGTGCGTGGGAGATGCCTATTGGTGGCGATGAGGTTCGCAACCCATCACACCGCGTCTCCCGCGGGGCGAAAAGAGAAGGATGGAGTGCCGCATCGGTTAAAATGTGACAATCCATTCTTTCTGCCTACCCTTTCGGGGAGACGGCGTGATGGTTAGTTAGTTGGTTAAATTAAAATAAAAAATATTTTTTAAATGTATATAAAGTTAAAATCCACTAATGTTTGTGTCTTCAGCCGAGCTGCCGAAACCTCTAGAACACCACAAACATTAGTGGATTTTAACTAAATACACATTTTAAAAAGTATTTTTTCTTTTTACTTTTTATTTTCATTATTTACAAATGTACAATTAAAATTTTATATGATTTTCAAATCGCAACCCCTAGGTATCGACCACTTTGAGAACCTAGGATTGATTTTTATCAATCCCAGTTGAACGCGATACATGTAGTGTTAAGTAAAACTTATTTGCTAGAACATTCATATTCGCTTCTTGTATCGTTTATTTAAGCAACAGATTGTCTTTAAAACAATAACACATTGTACCCAACTGACAATACCAATCTGTCGGTAAGCCCATCCCTAATCCGAATTCAAATAGGTTTATTAAGCCCTTATTGAGTGGTATCCTAACCGAGTTATCTCTGTCCAAGTTATCCCGTGAACCCGGGCTAATTCAATCCGGGACCCGGGCTGGGCCGTGGTTATTGGTTAGCCGGGATCCCAGCTAAAAATGTGTTGTGATTGTCCATTGACGAACGCAATTGAATTAAATTCGGTTAACGCTTTCCGGGCTTCAGACGCGATGGTCGTTATTCATTAAGATAGACACTTGTTTGTGTTTCAGCATTATGCATATTGTTTTGCGAGAACCAACTTACTCTTGTACATACTTGTAGAAATGTAGAAACATGTTCACAATAATATATATAGAATGCTTGGTGTATGATAAGCGGAATTGCGTTACAATACGTCTTTGTGAGTGTAGTTCTCTAGACTTACGTCATGATAAAATCATTAAATATGTACTAAATACATATAATATAAATGATTTACACTTAGGAAATTAAAAATAACTTTATTTAACCGTCGCGTTGCCATGTGGTCAATTGAGTTTCCACTGCCAATTTAAAGTTGATTTTCTTAAAACCTATGGACCCTAATATTATAAAAAAAATTGTAATCCTCCATTGAAGTGTTCTGAATATTTCGTAATAAAAAAAAAGCAAAAAATTACTTCCTTCATCCCAAAAAAAATATTTTCTAAGACTGCCCTCACCTTCATTCGTGTTAAGGTAGAATTTGTTTTGCTAATATTTACAACTTTATCAAAAGTGACAAATACTTACTCGCTGTTTTGAACGTATTATAAATTATATCTTTGACCTTTTCAATAGGTACGTAATAATACCGACTGGATGAAAACGCAGCACGTAACTTAATAATATCAGAACTGTGAAAATATTAACACTTTACCAAAAGGGACAAATATTAATACGTACTCGTTGTCTTGAACGTACTATACATTTTGCCTAGGTGCCTTTATCCTCGCCCCGCCGGCCGCGGCGCGCAGACAAGTTTATACCCGATGTCCAGTCGCCCGTATGCTGTGACGCATTACATATCAGAAATCGCATGGTTCCAGAAAAAAATTAATAATGATATGTTTTTCAAATAATCCATGTATGTTATAGATATCGATCTATTCCTTATGAAATTCCCTACAAGATGACATAAATTAAATTTTGATTCATCTAGTCATATGCTTGATATTTAGATAAAGTTAGCGGTAAACTGAACTTACCACATGGGAGCGAGCGTTTTGTTTTGAACACGGTACGTTAAGGGTTAATCCACTAATTATTAAAACAATATTTAAAACACGTCATGTTTCGGAGGATACTTCCATCTTCTGGAGTAAAAATATAATAAAAACTAAACAAAGAAAATGCATTATTTTGGCGGAAACACTTTAATATTTTAACATTATACACTGTTAAATTATAAACACTGTTTTAAAATTTAAAAAAAAAAAAATTTTATTTATAACATCGTCGCGACAGCTGTTTCGACAGCTGACGATGGTAACATCGGTTACCAAAACAGCTGTCGCGACGAGTTTATAATAAATAAACTCAGTTTTGATATTTAAACAGTGTTTTTAATTTAACAGTGAATAAATAAAGAATGACTAATATAAATGCACATTTATAATTCGATACAATAATTCAAATTTAAAATTTAACCTGGGCTATTTGCTATAAGTACCTACTAATAATGATTTTTTAACAGTAAAAACTAATAAATAATATTAAATAATAATAATGCATGTTAAAAATATATATAAAAATTGTAATTTAGAAAAAACGTACATTTGAAAAGACATAATTTATATAGAAATTAATAAATGATTAATTTGCATTTGATTGGGAATGGTAGCTTGGGAGATTAGATGTAGACAAAGGATGAGGGAGTAAAAGGAGGAATCTGATTATCAATTATGGTTTTACCCAATTGCAACGACTTGAGTTTTTCAAGTTTGTTTAATTTATTGCTATTGTTAACTGTGTGTAGAAATTTTGTGTCATTTTTATCGAAATTATGGTCAAATTCAATTAAAATGGTTAGCCATCTCAGAAAAAATGGTATGTTTGGTGAAAGCTTGTTCGTTAAAAAACACGTATCAGCGTTACACTAATGAAGGACTTCTGTGTCTCGAAACATGTTTGTTCAAATTATAATAAAGTGTTGTGATGATGAAGTTTAAAAAAACATTTATGAATCACCAATAAAAAGTGATATAGAAGAAAGATAATTGTATTTTATTTTATAAATCACCATTATTTGATGCCATCCGATTTTCGATTTGGTGAATAATATATATTTGGAAGAACTATTTAATCTAGCATCGGGCTCGTATCGTGTGTAATGTGATGTTCACTTTTATTATAAAACGCGGAGGCATCCGGAGCCCCATTCCAGGCAGTCGATCTCCCAAGGATAGATGCGCCATCCCGTGTTATTACAATTAAATTAAAGAATTTCAAGAGGATTTATATTCTTCTCGGCGTGGAATGGTGGAATGCCTTGCTCTTGTGACCGCATAGTTTACATTTATGGCAGCGAAGTCTCGTGATGTATCGCCGATGATGTCTTAATATATTTCCACATCATACTAATTTTCGCAAAATTTATCTAAGGCTACCAACAAGGTTAACGCGAATGAAAATATCTGTTTTCTAGAACCATTCTTATGTTAATCCAATAATTTTACTGAAATCTCTTGACGGCAGTTCATTAAAAATAATAATTAAATAAAACGATTTATTTTTTTAATAATTACTTCCACTTATGTCTTTATTTCGGCGCCACATTATAGATCAGTACAGGATAGAAGTTCATTTTAAATAATGAAAACAAAAAATATATAAGGAAAAATGGAAAAACAAAGACATGGCCATTAAGAGTAAGATGAGAATCTATAAAGCATGCGTAAGACCAATAATAACATATGGCGTCGAAGCAAGGGCAGACACAGTAAGGATCAAACAAGTTTTGAGGACTTCCGAAATGAAGACACTGAGGATGATAGCAGGCAAGACACTGAGGGATCGCGTGAGGAACACCAGAATTAGAGAGATATGTGAGGTTGAGGATATTATAAGATGGAGCAGACAGCGAAAAAGGGACTGGTACGGTCATGTTAAAATAATGGACTCCACCAGACTCCCCTATATTGCATTGCATAATCAACCTCATGGGACTCGTCCTCGTGGAAGACCTCCTAAAAGATGGAAGGACAGCTGGGAATCTGCCTCACAGGAGGAGCAACTCTCTGCAGAACAGACCACATAGGTCTACAATAAGGAGGAAGAAGAAAAAATATGTATACGAAATTTCTTTATTATTATATATTTAGTGTGCTTCTACTTGTGTTTTAGCGTCGACCAGTTTCGGCAGCTTGCTGATGAGAAGATGGCAGCAAGCTGCCGAAACTGGTCGACGTTAAACCCACTCGTGTATAAATATAATAATAAAGAAATTTTAAATACTTTTTTTGTCTCATTATTTTTAATGAATGAATGACAAGTTTCGCCTTGATTTGGCATTATCTAATGTTTGATAAGATATTATAAAACATTTGATTATGCCTTAGCAAAGCGAAACATGTCATTCCCACAAAACATGATAAAACTTCAATAAAATATAGGTTTTTATTCTTATTAATTATTTAATATGAAGTTTTACATTGCTAATCACGAAACAATACACTGCCATAAGAATTATTAGCGTTGATCGATGAACTGTGTCACTGCCTGTTATTCGGTTAATAAACTTCTTCTTCAAATTATTATAAATTAAACACTGTTTACTTACACCTTCATCATCGGGAGAACGATATAAACTGTATCGTTAAAATAAACTATATCGTTCTCCCGATGATGAAGGTGCCTTCGAAACATGTCTAGAAAAATAAACTCAAAAGTGGAAAAAACAGTGTTTTAAATCATAAAAATTCGTCATTATGGAATTCCACAGTGTCAACACGCCTTAAGTTTATCTAAAAAAAACTTCTACTTCATACAATAATTATTTAATTATACGATGTATATAGGGCCGGCTATTTTTATCGAATATTATTCATTTATCTTTAAAAAAAAAATTCATCTGTTCTCTACATCACGTTTACTCTTAAAAAATGGGCTGCCATTTGTTCTTCCATCGTTTCGGAGGTCGATAAGATACGAAGAAAATCTATAGATTTAATAAACGGTTTACGAATGTAGAAGTGGCGCTAATGTTCTCTCTTTTTGGCGGTCCATATTATCTGCCTATCCCTTACATACTCATAATAATTACAAAATCAAATCAAATCAATTTATTTATGGTGTATATCACATAAAAATAACAGATTTTATTTGTTTGTTCAACAATCAGAAATTTTGAATAATATTATTATAAATATTAAGACTATTTGAAAAACTTTCACGGGCCGACAGTGTTGTTTGTCTACCGAATCAAGAGCTTGGTATTATAATCCACAGTGATGGGCGTTATCCGGAGTATTTCGGTTCGTTTTAAGTGTAATGTTATATGCAGATTCCAATTATAGAGGTTTAATGAAGGTAACAACAGAAGGTTACATTGAATTGAGCACTTTCAATTGCATTAAGAATCACCTTAAATTAAAAAATATGTATATCTAAAAATATAATGGTTAATGTTGTATTGTTTTTATTGTGAATAGAAGGGGTGAATAAATGATAATGCAATTCTAATAAATAAAAGTTCTTATATATTATTATATATTTTTATACAGCTGATTATTAATCATGCCAAGTGATCGATGTATTGATTTTGACAATGCAATTCTAATAAATAAAAAGTCTAATATAATATATTTTTATACAGATGATTCCAGGCAGTCGATCTCCTGTGTAATCATGCCAAGTGATCGATGTATTGATTTTGATGTTGATTTTCTATTATGTATACAATAAATAAAGTTTTTTTTTCCAAATGCAGAACTTGTAAAAGGAAAGAGAGAAAGCATTGTTAATTTTATTTTATTTAAATGTTCCTCCATATTTTTTTCACCACTTGATAATTATGTAAAACTGATAATAAAACAAGAATGTACGAGTATATACATTATAATTATTTTTATTGACAACTAACTAGCTACCGGATGGACCGCCACACAGTTTAATTCTGACATGACTCTCGCGCCTCTTCTACATTCACACCGTTACGTTACATACACGCTTGTCGATTGTACTAACCTAGACTTATTTTTTCGCTCACGCTATATCTTTTGCATGTTTTCCAAAATTAAAACAAGCGGCATAAAACTAAAAAAATATATTATTTTCGTTATTTATAATGAATTTTAACTAAAAAAAATTAAAAATCTACATTATTATTTAGATATTTACCTTTAAAAAGTAACTAATTTATGCAAAGACCATGGTATTTTTTCTGAAGAAAAAAATGTGAATAAATTCACATTTACAACGATGTTTCCAATTGAACCGAGAGCTGAAGGATTAGAGTTGAACCCTTTGTATGCTAGACGATCTAAGTCCAAGTCCAAGTCTAACTAACGGCAATAGGTAAAAGCTATCGGGAGTTAAAACAAGATTTTAAAGAAGAGGTATCAAGATTTTGACCTGTGAAGTAAATCTTTAATTTATGATTATCACGATATTGTTCGTCATAATGAGACAATTTCAAACGCGGTATAAATATTGTACTTCGCAATCATCTTGAATTGTAAATGGGTAACAAAAATGAGCGCAGCTCTGTGACTTGATGACCCGAGCAATAATTTTCACAACCAGAGCCATTAATTTTATGCTCTCGGTCATATTACTCAAAAGCGAAATGATTGATAGATCTCTTGTGATTTATACTCGGCCCGATTTATCGCCTTTCTTTGCAATAATGATCTTGTTTTGTCTCCCAGTTGCAGGCGTTGTATTTATTTGTAATTTAATTGATTCGACACATTAATCACGGGTTACAATTAAGGGAATAATTATTCATTTTGTCATTTCAAAACTGGCATTTATATCTATACACAAAGCAATGTTATTATTTCTGTCCTGTCTCACCAGTGTGATACGTTTGATTTTAAAGATATTTTGCTTTTGTTTGTTTTGCTGTCGGTTTTGCAGTGACGATCACCTTAAGCAAACCTCGTTTTCATTATGTATTTTAAAATGGAGTTTTAGAAAATAAAAACCACAACCATCAATAAATAACTTATTCCATATTATCATAATTTAGAACGGAAGTTTACATCAGTACAATTGCCATTTATATCTGTGAACAAAGCAATGTTCTTATTTCAGTTCTGTCTCACCTGAGTGATGTATTTTGTTTCGAAGATCTTTTTCCATATTATCATATTTTTTAACAGATGCTTACATCACTCCAACTGCCATTTACTAGTATATCCCAGAAGAATGCAATGCTCTTATTTGAGTCCTGTCTCACCCGTGTGATACATTGAATTTCCAAGATCTTTTTCCATATTTTAATAATTTTAAACTGATGTTTACATCAGTTCAAGTGAAGCTCAATGCCTTCAATTCACTCTGCAGGGTTTTCCATCTGTTTCGTTTTCACTTCCCGTTCATAAGGGACCATCCAAGTGCGCTCTGGGTTGTAAAGGCTGGTTTCGATTCAAGTTGTAACCAAACTATAGACCTTCAATACTTAATATCAATAAAATCATCTGTTTTTAACAAAATTGAATAATTCCTGAGCATGGTAAAATAGTGTCATTAGAAATCTAAATTAAAAGTAGAATTAATGCAGTAGAAATGAAATATCGTGAGAAAAATTGGTGGTAAATCCGTATATTTTTATGTTTTTATTTTGTTTACTTTTACATATTATACATTAATTTGACAAAAAAAAAGTTTATGGACTGTAGTTGTCACACTAGGCATGACCTGTATCGTGGCAACTACATAAAATAGCATGTTAGTAGAATTGTTAGTCAAATGGTGGTTTGTTAGTAAAATGGCGGTTGTTAGTAATCTTATGCTAACATTGGTAATCGCAACATGATATAATTAAAATTACTAAATCTAAAAGAAAAAAAACATTTTCTACGTCTATGGTTGACCCCTTTATATATTTGGTTAATATGTATATGCATATTATTTCTGCATAACCCTTCGTGGAGATGGCGTGATGATTAGTTAGTATAGTAAATACATGTTTTCATTAATTTTATGTAAATTTACGTATTATAATTCATCGTGATATGTATTTTATACCTTCAGATTACGATTTTCAAAATACAAATGTTATGTAATTGGGTGTAGAATAATAGAAAAATTTACGCAGTAACCGCAAAAGTAATAATCTTTTTGAAAAATGTGTACGTTCGACGAAGAAATCCTGTATATTTATACACGTCGGATAGGAACGAGGACTTTCAAATGTTGGGGTAAGGACTTCCCCCGTGATTTAGTACAACAAGACCATCTGCGGGGAGCGTATAAATCAGTGGAATGTCCGGAATACTAAGATTTATTTGAATACTTTCAATAGTTACCGTGTAATTGCCATGCAGTGTTTTTTTTAACCTCACTTATGCGTTGCTCGTATGACTTCATAGAATCGACTGTTTCCATGTTTGGATACGCCCTACGGACGGATGTCAAGGGATTGTCGGAGGGTATTAATATCGCCGCATTTATTACTTTTCACTTTTGACAGTCTTACTGTCATTTCCCTCACATTCCTGTTTTAGATTGATATATATATCACGAGCGCCATCGACAGAATACGTTAATACAAACACCCTTATATAAAATGCTACTTTTGATATAAGCGTTAACTTTAATTAAAAATAAATCAAATAAATTTATTATAATTATTATAATATATAACAAAGTAAAACCATTAAACATTCGCGTTTATTATTATAATAATTATAATGGAGTTTTACAAAACAAAAACCTCAACAATTAATAAATTTATTATAATTATTATCTGTATGTATATAAAGGAGTAAGTTAATATCAGTGTCACCTGTCTGTCGATGCAAGCAAACCTGGTGAAACCGGTCGCTGTCAAAATGAAGACAAAAGTGGAAGCAGTTCTTAAAAACATGGTTTTATTTAATTATTATTTAAAATGATCTTCCGCATAGAGAATTTAGTAAAAAATAAGTAGAGAATGCAGTACCAATGAAAAACTTTATGAACAAAATAATGCAAAATTAATTTATAAGTTTTGAACTCGTGGAAATAATGAATGGGTAAATGATGGTTAAGAAAATACAAGTTAACGATATGAATTAAGCTAGATATAGAGGAAGATCGAGGAAGACACTTTCAAAATAATCAAATATTATATGTCGGCCACAGGGAGAAATCGACGGGTGCGCATGACACGATTTATGAATTTCGGAGATATGAGAGAAGTGTGGCAGGAAAGAACAGTATCACGGTTTATTCTTTCTCCCTTCTTCTTCGAGGAAACGGCTTGATGAAAAGTGAGTTTAATTTAATATTTTGATTTCGGTATTGTTTCAGAATTTAAAAATTGAATATTATATTCTATAATCGCCATCACTTTGTGTTGGGAACTCACATTTGAATAACTTTTCGATAGCATTGTATTTTCACAACACTTTTTTGCAATGTTCACAAAAATGTATAAAAACACAGACGATTTGTGGAAATCTCGGTCTCGAAACGTGTCTGTGAAAAGTGCAAAAAAAAGGGTTGTGGTAAAATACAACGTTTACAAATACATAAGACATTTTATTGTAGTATTTTATTTAGGATTTCACAGATTTACTGTGTGAAAAAGAAGCATTTCTAGAAACGACTGACATGTAACATTTCAATAAAGCCGGGGTAGTATCATTACCTCGGTACGCTCTAAATATCCAAATGACTAATGGCGTTTCTATTTGTGGATTTTATGTTCACCAAACGTGACCCGAGACCTTCCTATTCCCGCTAATGGTTATTTTGTCGCACCATGTATCAATTATGTTCACATAAAACTCATTTGTCACATACTGTACATACGTGTATCTGTTCGCATTCAATTTGGGTTTACAATTGTGTCTGAAAAACGAAGTGAGCCAATAAAATACGAGAAGAAATTATTGGCACTGGTTTTGTTTAGTTTTATTCACACGAAATAAGATAAATTGATTTGATTGTACCGAAGTCAACGATTGTAATCATTTTAAAAGATTTTATTCAAATGCAATTAAATTAACAACACATCGTTTAATAAATAAGTGTTAAAAATAAAACATGGTGTTAAAAATGGATGTTCTTGTGCCGACCCTTATGTATGGAAGTGAACCATGGAACTGGAAAAAGAAGGATGAAAGTAGAAAGTAGTATATTGACATATTTTATATCTTAAAACCTTGGATGAATTGTTTATTTAGGAAGTATGTTTAAAAAGGATGGGAGAGTGGATAAGGATATTGGAAGAAGGGTTGGGGTAGGCAACAGAGTTAATGGTACACTTAAAGTTGTCACCCCAAAAAAACCTACCCTAAGAATAATAATGTTCTTGTGCCAAACCTTCTGTATGAAGTGAAGCATGGAATTGGCAAAAAAGGAATGAAATTAGAATAAATGCAGTAAAAAAGATCTCTAGGACGAATGTGGGTTAAATCTGTATATGATAGAGTGTCAAATGCAACTATTAGAAGTGAATGCGTTGCGAATGAAAGTGATATGAACAAATTAATGAAAGGGTCGTTAAGATGGTTTGGACACATGGAAAGAATGAGTGAAGAGAGAGTAAACGACGTGAACGGAGCCAGAAATAGAGGAAGGCCGAGTAAAACGTGGCAAGATCAAATCAAATATTGTATGTCGGCAACGTGTGGAGTCGGAGAAATCGACATGCGGTAATTTCAAGATGTATGAATGTAGAGGAAGCGAGATAAGTATGTCAGGACAGAACAGTGTGGCGGTCCATTCTTTCTGCCTACCCCTCCGGGGAGACGGATGGCGGTTAGTTAGTTATTTAGTTTATTAAATAATTATTATATGATGTAGAAGTTTATTAACAGAATAATATAAGAATAGTTAGTTAGTTAAAAATAAATACAACTTTTTACATAAAATTATATGGATATACGATTAAAATGTAATTTGATTATACTCGTATCAAGAAATCATTTTATATATATTAAAAATTTCATAAAAAAATAATAAAAGGATCATTAAAATGGTTTGGACACATGATAAGAATGGAACTAGAAATATAGAAAGACCGAGGAAAACGTGGAATGATCAAATAAATCAAATATTGAATATCGGCCACGTGAGGAGTCGGAGAAATCGACGCGCGTGCATGACACGTTGTATGAATGTTGAGGAAGCGAGATAAGTATTATATGTCAGTAAAGAAAAGTGTGGTACTCCATTATTTCTGACTACCTCTTCGGAGAGATGACATGGTAGTTCATCAACAGCCGTCTGTCATCCACTGCTGAATGTAGGCCTCTCCCAAAGCCCTCCACCGCCCCCTATCCATTGCCGCTCCCATCCATCCATGTCCAGCAATCCTCTTCAGATCGTCGGTCCAGCGGGCAGGGGGACATGGTAGTTAGTTATTTTTAAATAAAAATGTTTTAAATTTGTTTTTATGTAATACCTGTATACTATATATTTCAAGCTTACAAGTCGTGGGCGAGGAAAGTAAACGTTTTACATGACTTAAGTAGTCATTCGGAGGTTAGTTAGGCGAACCCGAGTCCATTTCCCGCGCCGGAGTGTGTAGTACCCGCTGCCTTTGCCCGGACATTATTCTCGGAAGAAAACGTATCTTGTTGTCCTCTGTGACTTATTAAGGATATTAGTCGACAGCCGAGAGGTGACACCGAGATTAATCGCACTGGAAACACGACTGGCCGATACGTGTTTATCAATATTAATTATCTCCTAACATAATATAAAGAACCTGTCAGCGGAAATATGAGAAGGATTTGGAAATAACTCGACACTAGTTCTACCCTCTCCACGTGTAAATATAATATTACTCCCGTTCAGCTTGTCTCACTTGTGCTTGGCGGGTTTTTATTATTATATTCTTCTTCTTTTTCAAATCAAATCAGTTTATACACTCAATAGATATTACAAACAGGAAAATGTTTAAGGCATCTATTAAGTACAGGTAAAATATCATAAGAATACAACAAAGTACCAGGAACGCATTAGAGATGGTTCGACATTAGGAAGACAAGATACTTTCTAAAGTCAATAGTATTTGCCCCCTGAACGTACTTTCACTAACATGAAAGACGTCGATCTCCGAGGAGACCGCGTTCAGCAGACTAATTGCTCTTCCCACCGGTGTCACCAGAGGCAGATTTTGTCCTGTCACACCTCCGTGGTGCATACCACTTGGCATCATCAGGTGTTACAATAAACTAAGTTTGGCGGTTTCATCGGTTGGCGAAACAGCTGTCACGACACTCTCAGTGTATAAAATGAAATTGTGATAATATAACAGTGTTTTAAATTTTAACAGTAATAATAATTTTTAAATAGATTTTTGGATCAAGTAGATGAGTTCGTGTATTTAGGTAGTATGTTTACAAGAGATGGGCGAATGGAGAGGGATATTGAAAGAAGTGTTGGGGCAGGCAACAAAGTGAATGGTGCACTTAAAGTTGTCATCGCAAACAAAAACCTATCCAAAAAAGCTAGAATGGCAGTGCGCGATGGTGTTCTTCTACCGACCCTTATGTATGGAAGCGAAGCATAGAACTGGCAAAAGAGGGATGAAAGAAGAATAAATGCAGTAGAAATGAGATCACTTAGACGAATGTGTGATACTGTGTGTATGATAGAGTGTCGAATGAAAATATAAGAAGTGAATGCGGTGCGAATGATGGTGTTATGAACAAAATGATGGAAGGATCATTAAGATGGTTCGGACAATTGGAATGAATGAATGAAGACAGAATGGTGAAAAAATTATATGTTAACGATGTAAATGGAACCAGAAATAGAGGAAGACCGAGGAAAACGTGGCACGATCAAATAAATCAAATATTGAGTGTCGGCCATGTGAGGAATCATAGAAATCGACGCGCGTGCATGACACGATGTATGAATGTTGAGGAAGCGAGAGAAATATGTCGGGAAAGAAAAGTGTGGCAGTCCATTATTTCTGCCTACCCCTTCGGGGAGACGGCGGGATGGTTAGTTAGTTAGTTAGTTATAATTTTTAAGTTTTACATATTTGTGGTAATTCTATAACAATGTTTTGCGTTGTTTATTTTCTTATTTATTGCGTCATGTAAACAAACATTAGAAAGTACATATTATAAACTAGTATAATCAATGGTTGTTTCGTATCTAAAATAAGTTACTTCACCCACTTTTACACGGTGAACAAACATAATATACTTAATCTGAAGTTTATAAATTTCCAGTACATTAAATGATAACTTCTATTTGTGTTTCCCGGCCTCCCGCGTGAAGTTAGATACAGTTGCCTCATAATGGCGGCAAAATAAGTTTTTGTTACGCCGCACGTAAATATAATGGATCCGCGGTACAAGTATTCTAAATAATAAACAATATTATCCAATCATTATTTAAATTTTAATTATACTTAATGATTCTGTTTCACGATTTAATTTAAATAAATGCCACGGGAATCACTATTTTAACTAAACTGCAGTTCACAGTGGCGGTACTCCTATAGAAGCCCAGAAGCCCGGCTTGCGTATGAAATTTTAAATCAAAACCTCTTCTGGCTTACAGAGGTTCAGCTCTTGTGGCTATTCCACTTACGTCTGATGGGAATGTTGTTGGAAGGTGATTTGGTGGATTGTGGGTTTATGCGGAGGCATGATTACTTAGATTTAGGGGGTTTGATTCAAAATTTCTTACGCAAGTCGGGCTTCTGGGCTTCTATGGGAGTACCGCCACTGAGTTCACATTGCTATTATTATGTAGTAATGTGTTCCACAATTACAATAAGCAAACGCTTACTAGTTTATATATTTATCTTCACTAATTAGGTTATTATTACTATTATTATTACTTTTTTGAATCGCCCTTTACATCATTACAGCGCGAGCCAAATTGATGGAAAGAGTATAGCTATCAAATTGATTCTCGTGCAATGTAATATGTAGCTTATCTGTTACCATTTTATTGTCACGTGAATCCTACACCAGACCAAAGACAGCGTGACAATCACACTGCCATCGCTGGGAATCGAACCTGGGACCTTCGGTGTGACAGTCATAGTACTTGCAACTCGTCTACGAAGGTCGTCAATGGAGCCGTCGGTGTAGCCTTATGAAAGATATAACAGATTTATGTTTCCTGAAGCAAGGATAGCATTACGCAGTGGACTTATAGTGCCAACGCTTATGTAAGAAAAAAAGTAAAGCTTAAAGCCTGGAACTAACAAAATTAGAAAGGTAAAAAGGTTAATGCCGTTAAGAATAATGATAATAAAAAATATGTACGTTAAAATTCCGTTATTTTGTTAGTTCTACGCCAATTCTATGAAAGTGCGCAAAGTACCAAAATCGGTTAAATAACTAATATTTCAAACTAAAAATGTATTCTGTGATTTTTTTACGAGTTTCCGAGACCAAAAGTGCTTCGAAAATGAATCTGCTTCAATCATGGCGCCATATAAATTTACGTCATTATCTCCATTTGAGTTACACCTTGGAGTAAATTTGAGGTTGAACAAGTTCCATTATGTCTGCCATATTTATTGTCACATCCTTAGATAAATATTATTTTTATCAGGCAAACAAATTATTGGCAAACGTCCGACAACGAATGTAAGGGTATCGATTCGACAATGCACTCAGTATTAACACTCGCCCCACGGCGATAGATACTGAATTGCCGGTGACACGCGAGTTCATTCCTATCGTGACTGACGAAAACCTCCAGATAACGAACACTTTCAATTAGAATTAAGAAATTAGCTATTGTCTATTTTTTTAAACAAATTTAACTGGCAGGGCGAAACACGTCCATTCCATAGAATATAACAAAACAACAGAAACAAAAAATAACAGAAAACCAAAGTTTTGAATAAGAATAAACCTTAAAGTTATGGTCGTTTTTAAACAAAATTTAACTGGATAATCAAAACTCGAGGATATGAGTGGGTAAAGGATTAATTTGGCATAGTAAAGCGACTGCGATATATACCCCTAAGAAACTTTCATTAAGCGAGTCAGATACGTAAGATTTAGGGTTGGGCCTTTTGTAGTTTATAAAGTGGCGTATTAAAGCGAACCTCCTTACCGTCGCATTCAAATGTGAGGCAAGCCGTGTACGTGTCATTAGATTTTTTTTCACGTTTCACCATTCCGTCTGCGCTTGCATCATTAACTATCCATTTACCTTTAACAGTAGAATTCATTAATCATTTTAACATTTTGTAATATTTTTATTGAGGGTATGCCGGCCGTTCCTTACTACATTGTGCGTTGATCCGGTGGTGACCAATATTCGGGAGTACACGGCAAAAATAACTTTAAAACTAACACCAGATTTATTACTTGATGAAAAAACTAAATAACTAACTATCACGCCGTCTCCCCCAAGGGGTGGGCGGAAATAATGGTCTGTCACACTGTTCTTTCCAGATGTACTTCTCTCTCGTTGATTTCTCCGACTCCTCACATTACCGACATTTAATATTGATGATGATGATTCCGATGATGAAGGTGTAAGCCTTCGAAACATGTCGAGAAAAATAAACTCAAAAGTGGAAAAAGCAGTGTTTTAATTCATAAATATTCTTCATTATGGAATAACGCCTTAAATTTATCTAAAATTTAATATTTGATTGATTAGATTATTTCACGTACACAATTCGATCGTCCTATACATGCAAGTGCAGAAAATAATGTATTATTGATAATAACAATGAAATGTATTTACTGTGTCTTAAACAATGATGTAAAACACTATAAAATAATTAGTAAGTTTGAAAACATATGTTTTCTAGAAGTTTTAATATATTCATTTATACAAATGACATGTTTACTCTTGCTTAGGAATTATTAAATTTCATATCAACGTTATGATTCGATAATGCCTTAGCAAGGTGAACTTTGTCATTCCCTTAAATTATTTTAAAACTTCTATAAAAAGTTTTTTCAAATGCATCACTGATTGCCGAAGCAATTTAAAAATATATATAACTACGTTAATTTATTATGCTCGAGGTTGCACACGTGATAAAAACGTAATTTGTGAGTTTTATACGAGTATTTACTGTGTTTTGCCAGTTCCGCTACCCCTAGAGGCAGTGGTCGCCCCACATTACCATTACATCCCGTTCAGGTGGGGTCCGCGGTCTCACATAAACGTGATAAATGATGTTCACCACAAAACAAATAATTTAGAGCCATTCCTGCTCCGCTCCAGTGGTGTATCAGATGTCTTATTTACAAAGACGTATCGCACCTCTGGAAGTGGCGAACAATTTAGAAACGTGACTACGTATTTAAATAAAGAACACCGAGGGCGGAGGGCTGGGTCATTCCTAAAGATGGCTGCCCCCGAAACGAGAAATGAGCGTGGCCACAAGTGGAACAAATTAATTTCAGTTTAAATATATATGTAATTTTAATATTGTAATTTTGTTGACACTCTAATATACAATTTTCTACACATTCGTCTAAGAGATCTCATTTCTACTGCATTTATTCTACTTTCTTCCTTCTTTTGAAAGTTCCTTGCTTCATTTACATACAAAAGGGTCGGTACAACATCACTTTTACAAGATTTAAGCTTTTTTATGGGCTTTTGTTTGCAGTGACCACTTAAAATGCACCATTCACTTTGTTAACATAAACATACAAACTTATCTACTTGTTCCAGATTTTCAGCATTCTACTTTGTGGCTTGCTTTGACTTTTAAAATGTATAGATATAAAATTAATAAAACATTTCGTATTTAACCAAGGTATGGTTATTTTAATTGATGCCAGCATAGCTGTAATAGGAAGATATAAGGACTAATATTATTAATAAAATAAAACTAATTATCTTTTTTTTTGTTTCAGATCCTTCTAACAGCACACGGTAAGTCTCTTCAGCTGGCTAATTTGGAAACGTCATTTTTCTTCTTATATGTTAATTAGTATAATACTATGTTTTGAATAGTAATATTCCGCTTCTATATCCTTACATACACATGTGGTCTGGGGAAACCTTAATGATTATTCTCTATTTGATTCCATCATTTGCCTCATGCTGAACCCATCAGCTAACCCAACGATTGGATCGATCATCTACTTTAACAAAAATTACGAAAAAAAACAAAACAATTTCCGATAAGCCGATGGTTTAATATCACTCCAAGTGAAGCCATCTTTGTTTCATCATCACCTTGTCTCCTCTACCGATCAATCCAGTACGCCCTCAAGATGCGACAAATCCAAAACCGATTGCACCCAGCATCCCCTAAAATTTAGGGGCTAAATGACCAGACTTTCACCAGGCATGGTTCATATTCAGATTAAGACACAGTTATTTCGATATTTGACAAGGTTGGCAGGATCATTCATGATTGTTGATTTCTGGTTACCGTGCATTCTTACGTAATATACTTTGTTTCTTGATTCTGTATAATGTTTATCATCGCTATGATATTGAACTCTTGGATGTTATTTTGTAAATGACGTTCGTGGCCGAGTGGTAAGTGTATTGACAGCCACCCCGATGGTTTCGGGTTCGAATCCCGGCAATGGTCTGGTGCAGAATTCACGTGACAATAAAATGGCGATAGCTACCTATCACATGTCACGAGAATCAATATGATAGCTGTACCCTTTACATCAAGTTGGCTAGCACTATAATGATGTAAAGAGCGATTCAACAAAATAATAATAATAATATAAATATGAGATTTTTAGATGCAATGTTTTAGAGAGATCATTTGATTCTTTATTTCGTTCGGTTATCATCTAGATTCCTTGATATTTGATTTGGTTCCTTCTAAAATCCAGTTAGTAACATATACATCCAAATTATATAGTTATTCGTCCAGATTCTTCTACCTATTTAGTCAGCGACGAAAGATAGTTTAAAACATTCACACGGTGATTAATCCTCATAGACTTGTGGAACGACTAATGTAGGAACATTGTTTAACACAGAATAGCATTTAATCCCACCATATGCCACCTTCTTAACTTTGCCATGTAGACGTATGTCACAAAGTTGCTTCTATCAATTCCACCACGTCACGGCGGGCCTATTCTTACCACGAATGGGTACCGCCTGTTCACAAACAATGAGATGGTTATTTTTAAAATGTTGAAAATATTTTATCGAGTCTAACAACCAATATCAATATTTACAAATAATATTAAAGAATACATTGTTATATATTTTTGTGTAAACATGTATTTTTTCAGAAATTTATTCTATTACAAGACATATTTCAATTTATTTTTATCCATTCAATTATTTTGTTTTTCGTAAGACCAAACACTGGACATCCCTAATGCTTATAGAGCGAATCATGTCGTCTGTAAAATCTTAAATAAATCTCTGTAAATCGAAATTTAAAATTATCGTATTTTGCAAGGAGTCGGAGAAATCGACGCGCGTGCATGACACCATGCATGAATGTTGAGGAAGCGAGAGAAATGTGTCAGGAAAGAAAAGTGTGGCAGTCCATTCTTTCTGCCTACCCCTTCGGAGAGACGGCGTGATGGTTACATACCACACTTTTCTTTCCTTACATATTTCTCTCGATTCCTCAACATTCATACATCGTGTCATGCACGCCCGTCGATTTCTCTGACTCCTCACATGGCCGACATTCAATATTTGATTTATTTGATCGTGCCACGTTTTCCTCGGTCTTCCTCTATTTCTGGTTCCATTTACATCATTAACATATTTTTTTTTTACCATTCTTTCTTCATTCATTCTTTCCATATGTCCAAACAATCTTAATGATCCTTTCATTATTTTGTTCATGACACCATCATTCGCACCGCATTCACTTCTTATATTTTCATTCGACACTATATCATACACAGAGTATCCACACATTCGTCTAAGAGATCTCATTACTTAAGTTTTTGTTTCCAGAATATTTCGAACATGGGCGATCCATTTCAAGTTGAATAAAAAACAATAGTAATATTTGACCAATTTCGTTCCGAAACACTGTGCAAAATACGTATAATTTAAATTTGATTTATACCGCTATTAGGATTAAGCTTCTCAACCACCCGTTGAAATTCAGTGATTACACAGTGTATACGGCCGTTATTACAGGCCAAGTTTCCCGCCTCGAAAAGTTCCGCGTTACGGTGCAGATACCCTCCGCCCCGTGAAGCGTTTCCCGCGTATTATTAATTCCCAATAACGGCCCGCTGGAAACAATAGCGGAAGTTGCCGCCATCTTGCAGCGCTACGGCAGCTCTGATAAATCCCCACCGCTAGAATTTGGATGCTCAATTTTGTATGCAGATTTACCCTACCTTTGCCGGGGAATACACCTACTGCAATTCGCTGTGGCATTGTGGAGACATGTATACCTACTAAAAGTGATAAACTCAACTTGTTGACCACTGTCTTGATTGTATATTCAAAACAATCACTTGACACGACGTTAAATGGGTATCAAATAGTGATTTCAAGAATAACCTGTTATCTCGAAAAATTTAAAAATTTAAAAATGAAACAAGATACCCGTCTGAAAGAGACAACGTGACAACACAATATACTACTGTTGTGTTGTCTCTTTCCCTCATAAATTCTCTGTTTTTCACTTTAAAAATACCATGTTTTTGTATGGAAGTGAAGCATGGAACTGGCAAAAGAAGGATGAACGTAGAATAAATGCAGTAAAATTGAGATCTCTAAGACGAATGTGTGACAAATCTGTATATGATAAAGTGACAAATGCAAGTATAAGAAGTGAATGTGGTGCGAATGAAAGTGTTATGAACAAAATAAGGAAAGGATCATTAAAATGGTTTGGACACATGGAAAGAATGAGTGAATACAGAATGGTAAAGAAGGTATATGTAAAGGCCGAGGAAAACGTGGCACTATCAAATCAATCAAATATTAAATGTCGGTCACGTGAGGAGTCGGAGAAATCGACGTGCGTGCATGACAAGAAGTATGAATGTAGAGGAATCGAGAGAAGTATGTCAGGACAGAACAGTGTGGCGTTCCATTCTTTCTGCCTACCCCTCCGGGGAGACGGCGTGATGGTAAGTTAGTTAGTTTATGTTTTTGCAGAAAATAATGTTGAACACGGCGGATTTGAATTTCGAAATGTCACGTTATTCTTGCAAAATGGCGATTTATAATTTACAGATTTTTAAATCCCAATTCTTTCAGTGGAGTCGTTTCATTCAACCGTCGCGTTGCCATGTGGTCAATTGAGTTTCCACTGCCAATTTAAAGTTGATTTTCTTAAAACCTATGGACCCTAATATTATAAAAAAAATTGTAATCCTCCATTGAAGTGTTCTCAATATTTCGTAATAAAAAAAAAGCAAAAAAATTACTTCCTTCATCCCAAAAAAAAATATTTTCTAAGACTGCCCTCACCTTCATTCGTGTTAAGGTAGAATTTGTTTTGCTAATATTTACAACTTTATCAAAAGTGACAAATACTTACTCGCTGTTTTGAACGTATTATAAATTATATGTTTGGCCTTTTTCATAGGTACGTAATAATACCGACTGTGGACGGAAACGCAGCACGCAACTTAATAATATCAGAACTGTGAAAATATTAACACTTTACCAAAAGGGACAAATATTAATACGTACTCGTTGTCTTGAACGTACTATACATTTTGCCTAGGTGCCTTTATCATACGTAAAATCTCGTAAAGTCTCGCCCCGCCGGCCGCGGCGCGAGACAAGTTTATACTTGGTGTCCAGTTGCTCGTATGCTGTGACGCATTCCATATCAGAAATCGCATGGTTCCAGAAAAAAATTAATAATGATATGTTTTTCAAATAATCCATGTATGTTATAGATATCGATCTATTCCTAATGAAATTCCCTACAAGATGACATAAATTAAATTTTGATTCATCGAGTCATATGCTTGATATTTAGATAAAGTTAGCGGTAAACTGAATTGACCACATGGGAGCGAGCGTTTTGTTTTGAACACGGTACGTTAAGGGTTAAAATGGTAATTAAAATCACAATGTTTATTGAAATGTTTTGTTATTATTTTTAATAAAACGTGTTATTTAAAAATGATTGTAAATGTTATATAGAAAGAATCTGGATGATAACAAAATTCAGCTGTTTCGAAGAAATCTAATTCAACACAAATATTTGTTTCATTTTTGCAGTATGTCATTCAAAACAAAAATGATTTTAAACGAGGGTTCACAATTTTTATTTTCTGTACTAAAAACAAACACTGTATTTTTTTGTTAACCTAATATTCAATCAACCCAATTCATGATAATAATGAAGTTGTCCAAGTTGCTACTTGTATGTTACGATTGGAAACCCTGACAAGTTGCAGCTTGCGGTTTCTGTATACTTGCCCATTGTTACCGCAACTTGTGATGCACATTTTGTCTAATCCTTGGATTTGAATTTGGAATTGTTATAATGCTCGTATCTATTGCATTATACTCGGTAAATTATATCCAGGCAGTTTACTTGTGAATTTTTTGCAGTTCAGATTATGATTTAGTTTTGTTAACCAACGTTTAAAAAGCAATGGCCAATTCCATATAAAACATTTCTTATTATTATAGAAATTTTATTTAATATATTGCAAGATACACTTCAAGTGCTATTCTGTACTGGGTCACTATTATTTGAAGACTTTTCACGTAACTATTTAAATATTGTACTTTTAGAATGTTCACGTTGTTCGTAATAATAAATATATAATACTCGTTCCATTCCATTTCTTTCTGCCTACGCCTCCGGGGAGACGGCGTGATGGTTAGTTAGTTGGTTAGTTAGTTAGTTACTCGTTAAGACTTATTGAAATTTTTTATATTTGAATAATTAATGGATATATGTAGCAAAACGGAATATTGTCCTTTTTGGGAATCTTTTTTACTTCCAAATTTATGAAGATCACCTCGGCTGCGAATAATTTAATTTTGCTTTTCAAATCAGTTTATCAAAATTTATTTTTATAATCCACTCCAGTGAGAGAAGGGAGGCGAATGTAGGAAAGATATCAACCCGAATTCTTCTCACCTACTTTTATTTGATTGCCGAAATTCTCGAATGACTTACTTTAAAAAAATCAGGAGCAAGAAAGATTTCCCGAGGAGCTGCGTGGAATAGCAAGTAGGTGGTGTGTTTAAAGAACTGGGTAACCCCTGAACTAGCAGTTAGCAGTTAGCGCCGTTTAGCGCCCCTCGAAGGCCTGGCGAGTTGTTTCCGAGTGAATAACCCTGGAGCCATCATTGATCGCTCCACTAACACATTAGGCCAGTGCTTACATTAAACGCCAAGTAAAAGTGAGCCACTTCAGAATAAAAAAACACTTAGAATATTTCTTAACATCCATTATAATTCTTTCACTGTGCTTCGATGTGGCGTTGTGTGTGATGTTAAATGGCATTGAAATGAATAAGATACAAAAAAGAACGCCATCTTTCTAGAGCTGTATAAAACGATAGTAATATTATTTTTTTATTTATCAAAAGCATACTTTTTCAGCTTTTTTTGTATTAAGATTGCATTTTATTGGCAAGATATGTATGATATATAATATATTTATAATGTTTGTATTATTATATTATTGATATAATATTATTTCGCTTTGTTAATTGATTGACATTGTACCTCATTGAAATTTCTACTTTCTTTTTTAATTTGAAACGTATAACAATTTTTAAAATACTTTGGGTTATTATAAAATATTAAATGTCTATGGCCTTCTTTAATGATTTTTTAATACAAGATTTTTTGATTAATACGAATGAAAACGTCTATTTTTTAGAAGATTTATAATATTTTTTGGCAATTTCATATTTCCGCTTGCTAAAGCATTATCAAATATATACGAGTATATACTCGTATGTATGCATTTGATAGTTCCTTAGCAAGGCGAAACATGTCTAACTAACTAACTGACTAACCATCTAGAATAAAGACTAAAAAAGATCGCTGATAATTTATTATTTTGAATTCATTTTAAAAAAAAACTAAAAAAATTGCATTGAAAGGGGTGATTTCTTCTTAATGTCAATCAATACAGACAATGCTTGAAATGTTCACTTTGTGGCACGGCTCCTGGAAGTGGTCCTTGTATTGGGACAGCCCGGAGAGCAATCGTTCCATTTGCTTTTCTTTCCACTCGCCGATTTCTAATGGCAGTCATTTTCTTTTTTTTTTTCGCCGTTCGAATTTTGAATAGGGACAGCGGGACATTATTGGTGGCTATAACCCCCCTCCCCGGGTGAACCGGCACCGATTAGAAAGGCCCGCCTCGCCGCCGGGCGGCAAGGAGCGGCGGGGCAAATGACCCGGGCACTTCTGCTAGGGGGTGGCATTTCCCGAATGGGGCTATTAAATCTGCGCGGCGAAAGAAAAGCATTAGCGACCGAATAAATGTCTAATTATCTTACTTGCACCATTTACACTTATTCATGGTATTTTTATTCATTATTTTGGCGTAGCATACTTGGTATATTCGTTAGCTCTCAAAAATAATAAATACTGCCGGCTGAAATTTCCCACATTTTTTTTAAATGTTGCGTCATTATTTACGCGATCCATTATTTTGTACCACTTTGCAGAAATGACGTATATTAAAAGAACCTCTTAAAGTCATAATCTTTATTATAAACGAACATTTTTATACATACATACAATTGTGAATGAAAAAAATAAACATTACTATCCATTATTTTAAATACTTCCTAAATGCATATTATTTCACTTTACAATTCATTAATCATTAAAAAATAACGTTGTCATTTTTGCCATTAGTTATTAATTTTGAATTATATATTGTTGTAATTTAAAATGTACACATGCATGCTTCCAATTTCTACACCAAAATAATTTTAAAGTGTTATTAATTGTTTGAAGCATAGCAGTAACTGTTTTAATGTTTAAATAAATAACCAAACATCATTGAAATATGAAAATAATCAAAAAAACTTATTCAGATTTTCATATTTAAAAAAAAAAATGTTTAAAAAAATATATACTCTTATGCTTTGAACATGCGATATGTGAAACGATTGTTATTTATTTGCGATGTATTGTATAAATTGCGATATTTTGATTATTCAACAGGGTGTGAAAACCACCACGCTTCTAGACACTGCCTTCGTCACATCGCTCAAGGGACTCGACGTTTGGGTAAGTGCTAATGCGTTTTTACTTTTGCGTTTTGTTTATCTAAAACTGAAATATACTTTGTGGCGAATAAAACTGTAGATACGGCTCTGGTTTTATACTATATTTATGAAATGACACTTATTTTTGAGTAAAACATATAAAATTATGAAACACACATTTAAAAATCACTTTTAAGTGGATAGTATACAATATACTCGTAAATAAGGGTCGGAATTAAAAGGATCATAAATAGATTTACACAATTATTTTATTTCATATATCAATTTAAAATTACTTACAAATAACTTCTTATTAAGAATTTTTGATAACTGACAATAATATTATACTTTCTATTTTTTTTTAAATTATAAACAGAGAAGTATGTCAGAAAAGAACAATGTGGCGGTCCATTATTTCTGCTTTTACCTTGGGCAGACGGCGTGATCGTTAGTTAGTTACTTAAACATTGTAGGCAGGCTTTTGTTTTTCAATAATTCAATTTTTGTCAGTTCCACTATAGTTCTCTTATGAGTCATTCATTATGTATATATGGATGTTCTAGTATAGCTTAACTAGACAAGAAAAAATCATATTATTACAATAATTAATATTTACAGTTTTTAGTAGGTAACGTTCTTTGCTGTTAGTACATTAATTATCTATTCGGATCAAAACTCACCACGAATAATTCCCATCCCTTAACTTGCCCTTATCGCTGGCGCAGTGGTGTTTATTTATTGCTCACTTTGGGGTGTTAATGCATTAAGGGTTGCTCCGTGTGTCGGAATATGAGAAACCATTTACAGATATCTGCTAAGTGCAAATTCGCGTGTATCCACACAAGTGTCGATAAGGAGACATTTTATTGCTTGTCGATCATTATTCAGCAAAGCCCCGACGCTCTGAGTCAATGACAAATTGTAAACACAAATTTTATGGGGAGGGTAATATTTTAAAATATCTCGTTTGATACTAAAACACATTTACAAATCTCAGTTTTTTAAACTGCGTTTGATATTAGTCATTACATTTTTTAATATTAGAATTTGTTCATAATGTTTGTAGTATATTCTGTTTAATTTATTTTACTTGTTAAATTGTGTTCAGTTTTATTTGTTTTAATTGTTAAATTGTGTTAAGTTTCATTTGACGACCTTCGTGGCCGAGTAGTAAGTGCATTGACTGCCATCCCGAAAGTTCCGGGTTCAATTCCCGGCGAGGGCGGTGTGATTGTCACACTGTCTATGGTCTGATGTAGAATTCACGTGACAATAAAATGGCGATAGATTAGCTACCTATCACATGTCACGAAAATCTCTATGATAGCTATAATAATACCCTTTACATCGATTTGGCTCATGCTGTCATGATGTAAAGAGCGATTTAACATTAATGCAAAAACTTTGTTTTGATATATTTTTGTAACACCTGATGATGTCAACATTGGTTGATGAAACAGCTGTCGTAAAATAAATACAATTGTGATATAAAACAAAGTTTTCATTAACAGTTATAAAATGTTAAAATATCATAGTGTTTTGGCCAAAACAATGGGCTATTTAATATAATAATAATAATGTATTTTAATTGTTAAAATGTGTTTAGTTTCATTTGTTAAATTATGTTCAGTTTCATTTGTTTCACATGGACGACTTCATCTACCCTTCATACAGCAACTCCAAACAGTGTTGTTATGCTGCAACTGAACCATTCTCGAATGTTTTCTATTATAGACAGGGTTTTCATCTTCTCCTGACACTTCGTTTTCCGTTAATTTTACCTTGGATAACTAGGGTTGAAATTTAAAACATTTCAGAATACGAAGTAATTGTAATTTCCTATATTTTTTTATTTAAAAAAAATAATTCTATGAAAGATATTTTATTTCTGGTGTGCATATTCTCAATTTATAATAAACGGATATATAAAATAGTTATTTTACATTGTTTAAAAATATATACAGCCAATTCTCCAAAAAGACATGAATTATTGTGAAATTTAAAAAACGAACGTAGTGCAATGCAATATGTCGATAAATGCCTTCCGTTATTGTGTTGACTGTGGAGGGGTGAACCGACGTCGAGACGCCAAGTTAGAAGGCGTCGGGACGTTATTATGTTGATTTAATTGAGGTGTCTTGTTTTTATGTTGGTTCAGCAGACTGCCATTAGAAGGTGTTACTTGTAATGTACAATGTAAGGCATTTATATTTTTTCTTCTTAACTTTTATAGTCCTTATGATAATATTTTAAAAACGAATATACATGCATATATTATTACTAAGAATTGTGCATAAATAAATTGTTTTGTGTAATACGCAGTACATTTATACATAAAATATTATTCTTTCCGCAGACGTTTTTAATAATAATAATAAATTGGATAATTTATAGAGAGCCATTTTATGAATTACTCATCTCAAGGGCGTTTTTTGTTTGTTTTTGTAATGATATTTAACTGTTTAATTTGGGAGTTTACTAGAGAACTGTACGTTCCAAATTCATTGATATCAATTCGAAAAATATATATTTATATTCGGTTAATATTCAAGAGGAAAATAGTTCAAAAATATACCAGGAAGATTTGGCTAGACATGGTGTGTGAATGCAGAAAAGGTGCGAGATTTATGTCAGGATTGATTAGTGTGACGGTTCATTCTCACTGCCTACCCTTTAGGAGAATCAGCGTGATGGTTAGTAAGTTATTATAGCTAGTTAGTCTACAAATATTCGTGGTCCACTATTTTAATAAACTGTTGTACATACATGTTTTTTCCGCACATTCTTCTTGGTGACCTCATTTCTACCGCATTTATCATTCTTCTGCTTTTATTATTATATTTACATTACCAAGCTTCACTTCCATACATAAGCGTCGGGACTAGAACTCCATTGCGCACTGCCATCTTTGCTTGAGTCGATATATTTATATTTGCGGTAATGAATTTGAGTGCACCATTTATTTTGTTTCCAGCTCCAACCCTTCTTCCGATATCTAAAAACATAGATATTTTAAGTACCTTATATCTAAGGCATAGTATATTCGTGTGCACTTGTACGCACAAGTACAAATGATAAATATTGATGGTAAAGATCGACAGGTGTGTTGTGACATGCGCCGATGCACCGATAGGACCGCGCCGCGCATGCTCCGTGTCATTGGCGCGATGCGCGCCCCTCTCTCAATTATGACATGTCAAAAGTGTGTAAACTTCCTCTTATAAATAAAGTCAAACATGCCGCCTTGATTCAAAATCAATGGAACGGATTAGGTACATCCGAAATATTGATACTTTTAATAAATTAATTATATTTTTAATAATAATTAAATAATATATCATAGATAAAATAAATATTGAATGTCGGCCATATGAGAAGTCAGAGAAATCGACGCGCGTGCATGACACGATGTATAAATGTTGAGGAAGCGTGAAAAATGTGTCAGGAAAGAAAAGTGTGGCAGTCTATTATTTTTGCCTACACCTTAGGAGAGACGGCGTGATAGGTAGTTAGCTAGTTAATTCAAATATGATCATTATCAAATATTTTATAATGACTAAGCAAGACGAAACATGTCATTTTCTTCAAATATAATAAAACATAAAAAATAAAGACCAATTATTTTTGTTAATCACAAAATGTATATATTTTTAAATATAAATTCACAAAATAATAATTCACAACAAAATATATATATTTTTTAATATAAATTCACATTTTTTTTATAAATATAATTTTTAATGACTGTGTTTAACACTCATTTATTAAATTTTTTAATGACTATTGTAGAAACAAGGCATATTCAATTATTCTATATTCATCATCACTTTGTGTTGTAGATTCTCATCTGAATAACTCTTTGAAAACATTGTATTTTCACAACAATTTTTTGCATCTTTCAAACATGTTTCGGGACACAGACTTCCCTTCAGTGTATGATTTAATTAATTTTAACCGCCAAATAATGAGTGTCATTACTTATAAATTAAATGACGAGTGAAAAGGTGAAGGGGGAAATCAAATTAAGCGGGGAATGGGAAACAAATTAATTATTGAACTAGAGAAATATTAAAATAAAATAAAAATGTGTAATTTATATTTTAACTAATCCGTCTGTAATATGTCGGTCTGAAGGGTGCACCTAATTCCACCCCTGAAGTGTTCATATTTAGAGTGTTTCGAATTTAACTCGGCTGTTTATTTTTAACGGTATCCGTTAAATTTTTCATTCACGTAAACAAACGCGCATGGCGGGAAGCCGCCACGGCGCATGCGTGGTTCGTTAATTGAAAATAAACATTTTCTTCTTAACCCGCATGTAACACATCGCGCTGCTAATGACAAAACGACGTATCTAATAATACGAAATCGCTCTTTCCAGTTAGCACTGGGCGCCTTGTTGAGATGTAGATATACACTTTTTGTGTGCAATACATCGTAGTGAGGAATACTTACGTACTGTTGACAATAACGAATACACTTTCTGCTTCCTCTTCAATGTTGACACATTTTAAAATCGATACTCCATATTTAAAAAATTCGAATGCTTGTAGATACAATAAAGCCCTTTCTTTATCAATGAAACTGAAAATGGCCATTCACAATGAAATTCTGATTTCAACATTTATGTATAGAAGCGAAGCATGGAAATGGCAGAAGAAAGATGTGAGCAGAATGAACGCGATAGAGAAGAGATCACTTAGACTTTTTTTGTAAACAGCAGGTCGTTTGAACTCAATGGCTATATTCAATTTGTTTTTAGCTATTCTATTGATTCTCATGGCATGTGATAGTTAGCTTATCTATCGACATTTTATTGTCACGTGAATTCTACACTAGAGTAAAGACAGTGTGAAAATCACACTGCCATGCCATGTTTTCCTTGATCTACACGTTATTAAATAAATAAATAATTAATTATTTATTTAATATCCAGTTTCATAGGACTATCATGAAACCGGTCATTTTGATTCATATTTTTAATACTGGTTTACGTTAAGAACCTTCTTGTTTTCCTCGCTAGTTTCTATCCAAGGGATTGTTTTGCAGCAAAGAGTAACCTTTTAATGTGGTAGTTTTCCGGTGTTTTCCACATTTGTACGCAGTAGGTTATTTGAACCCAATTACTGTGTACAACTTTTTAACTTTTGATTCTTATGACTCGTGATAGGTAACTAATGTATCGCCATTTTATTTGTCAATCACACTGCCATCGCCGTGAATCGAACCCGGGACCTTCGGTGTGGCAGTCATATAGCTCTTGTCACTCTGCCGCGAAGGTCGTCTTGTATTAGTCGCTTTATTATCACGTGACATAAAATAATCCAATTGTCGTTTTTTGTTTTCAATTACCACTCCAAGTTAATTATTTAATGACTTAACTAATTCGATCAGCGTGTCCGTAATAAATTCCACTTGTCAATAATGTTAATGTGTTCTTACGCAATGTACATTGAGTGATTATATTGAATCAAATACCCTACTAAATTCTATAATTGGCCGGTCATTAATTAATAGGGTAACAAGGAGGAATTAAGGGCCGACATATGTATGCGATGAACTCATAATTCTGAAGGCAAACTTCATAGTGATGTTACTGATTTCTTTTGTAAAACTAATATTCTATAGAATATTTACGTGGAAATTTTTTATTTTTGTTGTAAAAAATATATTATAACTAACTCGTTTTGAAATACAAATGCATATTTTTTGATAAACTTAAGCCGTTAATACTGTGGTATACCGTAACTAATGATTACCCCATATTAAATTAAATACTCCTAATATGAATGAAAACATCTGTAATCTAGATGTTTTATTAAATTGTAGATGGAATGACATGTTTCGCCCTTCTAAGGCATTATCAAATGTTTATAATGGCACAGAAGGACGAAACATGTCATTCCATCTAAAATTTAATAAAACATCTACAGGACAGATGTTTTCATTCATATAAATTATTTAATATGGAGCATTGCATCATTGTTCAAGAAACAATAAAAAAATACTGTTTTTTTCCACATTTTAGTTTATATTTCTCGACATGTTTTCTCGTTGGAGAACTATATAAACTGATCGTTCTCCTGATTTTAGAGTGAAAAAATAAATAATATTTATGAAAAACACAAAAGTGAAAAAAACAATGTTTTAATTTATTTAAAAAATATGTACGTTGATCAACTAAAATGTTAATTATGTGCCGAATGAAAATAAGAAGTGAATGCGGTACGAATGATAGGGTTATGACAAATATAATGAAAGGATCATTAAGTTGGTTTGTACACATGGAAAGAATGAATGAAGAAAGGTTGGTAAAATAAAAGATATGTTAACGATGTAGATGGAACTATAAACAGAGGAAAACACAATCAAATAAATCAAATATTGAATGTCGTCCACGTGAGGTGTTGGAGAAATCGACGTGCATGCATAACACGATGTATGTATGTTGAGGAAGCGAGAGAAATGTGTCAAGAAAGAAAAGTGTGGCAGTCCATTATTTTTACCTACCCCTTCGGGGAGACGGCGTGGTGGTTAGTAAGTTGTGAGTTTATTTTTTTTTAATGATCTATCAAGAGATTTCAGTAAAATCATTTGACTATCTTATAGTGTAGTGTTTGAAATGTCTGTTGCACAGCGCTTTAACACTCTCCGTGGTTTACTTCCATACAGCCGTGAGCGGGCGCAATCCACAATGTGCCGCTGGCAGGACCATAAATCTAAAAGTGAATTTAAAGTATCGTGAATACGGACTTTAAATAATCGATTGTTCAATGTGTGTCGTGACACGGCTGAACCGGGTGAGCATCGTAATTCCTATGCGGTACGGAACGCACAACCGTCGCTAAACCTGGGTATTAAAGCTAATTCCCACTGGGCGCGATTTGTCGGAGTACGCTTGCCTGGACCTCACTCTCATAGATAGTTGAGACGGCCTCTTAAAATCGCAGTAATTTAAATCTGTTTTTTTTTGCAATTCAACGAGAATCATATTCATTTGTAAACAGAAAACTAGATTTATTTAACAATAACTGATACTTCAACATTATTTCTGTTAAAATTTAAAACACTATTATAATATCGCAATTTATTTTTATTTACTTAGTGTCGCGACAGCTGTTTCGCCAACCGATGTTGGCATCATCAGGTGTTACAATAAACTAAAGTTACAAATGAAAAGACTTACAATTTATAGGAAAAAAACTCATTAGTGTGGTTAATATTTTTTACTATGACTAACCACACTAGTTTTTTGCCCTATAAATAGTAAGTCTTTTCATTTGAAACTTTAGTTTATTGTAACACCTGATGATGCCAACATCAATTGGCGGAACAGCTGTCGCGACACTCGGTAAATAAAAATAAATTTATTATGACAGTGTTTTCAATTTTAACAGTAATAACTACAATAACTAACTAACCATCGCGCCATCTCTTCGAAGGGATAGGCAGAAAGAATGGACTGCCACATTTGTATTTCCTGACATTTCTCTCGTTCTTCGACATTCATACATCGTATCATACACGCGCGTCGATTTTTCCGACTCCTCACGTGGCCGACATTCAATATTTGTTCGTGTTTTCCTCTATAGTTCCATTTACATCGTTAACATATACTTTTTTACCGTTCTTTCTTCATTCATTCTTTCCATATGTCTAAACCATCTTAATGATCTTTTCATTATTTTGTTCAAAACCCTATCATTTGCAACGCATTCACTTCTTATATTTTCATTCAACACTCTAGCATACACATAGTATCCACACATTTGTCTAAGAGATCTCTTTTCTACTTTCATGCGTCTTTTAGCAATTCCATGCTTCGCTTCCATACATAAGAGTCGGTACAAAAACACCATTGTTCACTGCCATTTTAGCTTTTTGCATAAGCTTTGTGCTGATCAGCTACCTACCACATGTCACGGGAATCAATATGAATGATAGCTATACCATTTACATCGATTTGACTCGCGCTGTAATGATCTAAAGAGCGATTCAACAAATGAATAATTATAATAATATTGTTTTCTTATATATCATGCAAAATGGTAGCGCGTGGCACGAGAACCGGTGCGGTGTGTATCCACCTTTAGGATATTGCTTTGCGTTATGGTCTGTGAGTAAAATGATAGATTCCAAATGACCAAAACTCGTCTCTGATAGTCGTACTCGATCAGACTACGCGACCCCGCTGCCCCAACTCTGTAGTTTGTATTCAGTCCGAACTATCCTAATAAGTTAATACGGGATGTGATTCGAGCCATTTAAGCGGATGCGTATCCGCACTGTAGGAACGATCTTACGAAAATTACATTTGATTCGATACGTGTCCATTAAATTATTATTTATTTTTTTATTTAATAATTTATTAATTTAAATACAAAAATAGCAATATACAAGTTTTGAGTACATTATATTGAATAATATATAAAAAAATATTATTTTAGAGAGCGAGAAAAAAAACGATATTCATGACAATTTACGAGGGTGTTCCCAGAAGTACCCGACCTGACAAAGGAGACAATTTTATTTATTTCTCAACATATTCCTAATTTTATTATAATAAATTCTAAATTGGTCAAAAAACGTTAAGTGTGGAAGTTTTATTAATTATAAACTTCTTCTTTCCGTGTCCTGTCAGGTCTCCCCAACGTTGACTATCACCCTTGAGTAGGCCTCCCTGTCCTGGGCAGCTCGGAACAGCTCGGAACAGCTCGGAACAGCTCGGAACAGCTGTTATAATGAGCTGAATTATAAACTAACTAACCTAAACGCCGTCTCTCCGAAGGGGTAGGCAGAAAGAATGGACTCTCACACTTAAACCGATGCGGCAATCCATCCTTATCATCGCTACCAAAAGGCATCTCCCGTCATTTATTATTTTATTATTTTTTGCTTCCTGAATGTCGATACATTTTATTAATTCTTAATGGACGAGTAATGTTTGTCATTGTTGGGGCAATATCAATATTTAATAATGTCCTTTCAGGGCGAAATATGTCACTTCCATAAAATATTATAAAAACTTAATAAACATTTTCATCAATTATTATTAACTTAAAACTTTTACTTATAATATTAAAGTCGAGCGTCAGGAAAGAGTAGAAATATTTGGTTGAGTCCTGTATCCAGCAGTTAAGTCTGTTTTAATCGTTTTTAATATTGTAGCATAATTTATGCAATTTAATTTAAGCAATATCAATGCATTCTTGTGCCTTATCGCAGGTATGTCAAAAATCAAAATAAAACGCTATTATATATTATAATATTGTGTATTCCTGTATTATATGCGGCGTAATCTTCAAATCAAAACACGTGGTCACAGCACGGTTGTGGCTTGCAGTGAAATGAAAGGATTTCATTCAGTGCGAGTAATCATATGTAAGCTATTCTGCAAACGTGTCTCTTCATAAATATATCGTAAATTTTACGTTTGGCTTTCAACATAAATTTGCTCGGGTGGTGCTCCGACTTGGAAACATATCAGCACACCTGAAACTCAATATTCCTTGGATTAATACTTTTAAATATATTTCAAATGTACATGTACTCCTTTATATTATTAAGTGAAGCATGGAACTGGAGACAGAAGGATGAAAGTAGAATAAATGCAGAAGAAATAAAATTTATTATTATTATTATTTTTTCGATTTATTTTGTAGACATTGGACGATCGAAATGTGCGCGGGAGATGCCTATTGGTGGCGATGAGGTTAGCAACCTATCACACTGCGTCTCTCAAGGGGGCGAAAAGAGAAGGATGGAGTGCCGCATCGATTAAATTGTGGCAGTCTATTATTTCTGCCTACCCTCTCGGGGAGACGGCGTGATGGTTAGTTAGTTAGTTAGTTAGTTAGAAATAAAATTTCTTACACGAATGTGAGGTAAATCTGTATTTGAAGTGAATGCAATGCGATTATGAATAAACAATGAAATGGTCATTTAGATGGTTTGGACGCTTGGAAATAATGAATGTTAAAGATCGTTTATGTTAACGATGTATTAATGTTGAGAAAGCGAGAGAATTATGTCAGGAAAAAACAGTGTGGCAGTCCATTCTTTCTACCTACCACTTTGGGGAGACGTAAAAGTTATTTTATTAGTTTTTTTACATGTATTCTTCATTTTTAAATAACTAACCATCACACCATTTCACCGTAGTAGACAGAAAGGATGGAATGCCACACCGTTCTTTTCTGACATACTTATAACGCTCCTCGATATTCACTAATCGCGTTATGCATTCACGTCGATATATCCGACTCCGCATGTGGCTGACGTTTAAAATTAAATTGTAATCATCGTGCCACGTTTTCTTATACTTCCTCTCTTTCTTACTACATTCCCATTGCTTACTTGTACCATTTTTTCTTCATTCATTCTTTCCATGTGTCCAAACTATCTTAATGATCCTTTCATTATTTTGTTCATAACAACATTCAACACTCAGCATGCACATAGTATCCACACATTCGTCTAAGAGATCTCATTTCTAATGAATTTATTCAATTTCATCCTTCTTTTTCCAGTTCCATGCTTCGCTTCTATACATAAGGGTCGGTACAAGAACACCATTGTGCACTGCCATTTTAGCTTTTTTTAATAGGTTTTTGTTTGCGATGACAATAAAAGTGCACCATTCACTTTGTTGCCTGCCCCAACCCTTCTTTCAATATCCCTCTCCACTCGCCCATATTTTGTAAACTTACTACCCATGACATGACAGTCTGCAACATTATACCGTTAATGGTGAAAATTTGGAGCAAGTAGATGAGTTCAATATTTTAAATTTCTTTGATTTACAATATAAGTCAAATGTAGCTGGTAGTGTTGAAGTGAACATGTTTATTATTCGACAATGTTCTGTATTTCCGTGGTTCGTGATCTGTGTAGGAAACCATTTATAGTTCCGCCCAGCACCCACATAGAGATTTAACAATATTATTATAATTTATTACAAATTTCGATTCTAGAAAATAGGACTATTATAAACCACACTAGTTCATTCTGATACTTGAAGTATCTGTTTCTAAAGTAAATTATAATAAATATAATGCAGTAGAAATGGTGTTCTTCTACCGACCCTATGTATGGAAGCGAAGCATGGAACTGGCAAAAGAAGGATGAAAGTAGAATAAATGCAGTAGAAATGAGATCTCTTAGATGAATGTGTGGATACTCTGTGTATGATAGAGTGTCGAATGAAAATATAAGAAGTGAATGCGGTGCGAACGATGGTGTCATGAACAAAATAATGAAAGTATCATTAAGATGGTTTGGACATATGGAAATAATGAATGAAGAAAGAATGGTAAAAAAATTATATGTTAATGATGTAAATGGAACCAGAAATAGAGGAAGACCGAGGAAAACGTGGCACGATCAAATAAATCAAAAATTGAATGTCGGCCATGAGAGGAGTCAGAGAAATCGACGCGCGTGTATGACACGATGTATGAATGTTGAGGAAGCGAGAGAAATATGTCAGGAAAGAAAAGTGTGGCAGTCCATTCTTTCTGCCTACCCCTTCGGGGAGACGGCGTGATGGTTAGCTAGTTAGTTAGTTTTAGAAATGACATATCTTAGATTAATGTGTGTAAAATCTGTGTATGATTTTTGAAAAAGAAGAAATCGTGACAGTCTGCAACATTAGCGTGAATGATGAAAATTTGGAGCAAGTTGATGAGTTCGTGTATTTGGGTATATGTTAACAAAAGATGCACGAGTGGAGAGGGATATTGAAAGAAAGGTTGGGGCAGGCAACAAAGTGAATGGCGCACTTAAAGTTGTCATCGCAAACAAAAACCTAGCTAAAATGGCAGTGCATAATGGTGTTCTTGTACCGACCCTTATGTATGGCAACGAAGCATGGAACTGGCAAAAGAAGGATGAAAGTAGAATAAATGCAGTAGAAATGAGATCACTTAGACGAATGTATAGATACTCTGTGTATGATGGAGTGTCGAATGAAAATACTCGTATAAAAAGTGAATGCGTTGCGAATATAAGTGTAATGAAAAACATAATGAGAGGGACATTAAGATGTTTTGGACATATGGATAGAATGAACGAAGAAAGAATTTTGAAAAAAGTATTTGTTAACCACGTAAATGGCACTAGAAATAGAAGAAGATTGAAAAAAAGTGGCACAATCAAATCAAACAAATATTGAAATAATAAAACAAACGAACTAATGTTCTAATTCCGAAGTATTGAAACATCTGGATACCAGTAAGCTGTGTTGCTAAAAAATTACGTTGTTGAAAATATCTGAAACGTTGCGGAAGCTTGTAGATTTAATAATAATAATAATAATATGTTAACTTTTAAAGCGCCGTTTTTTTTATGTAATCACCTCAAGGGAGCATTCAGACGTGTTTTAAATCTGAAAATCTAAATATGAACGCTGCATCTGATATTCGCGATCGAAATGAAAGTATAATAGAACAAAATATACAAGTTTTAAATTGGGTATGAAATATAAAAAAGATTGGTTTTCAGCTTAGATCTGAAATTTATCGGATCATTTTTATGCATCTAAGGTATGAAGAGAGATTGTTCCAAGCTGATGGACCGGCTACCGAAAAGGCTCTATCCCCGAAATTTGTGCAAGGACAACGCTTTGGCTCAATTAATCTTCCTATTACCGAGAAGTTCGCCGAGCGAAGTGTGGATTTCCTTGGATTTAGGCTGTCCGTTATACAGAGTTCAGATATACATATAACTTGGTGCCATTCCATGTAGCCCTTTGAAGACTGTCCAACAGAGTTTATACTGGATTCTTTCTGGACTTTTAAGCCAGTTTGAGATGTTGTGTTATATGGGACTTTAAATGTGCGAATTATCTCCGGGTGTGGGTTTATAATGTGCAAGATTTTACAAGCAACCTTTTACGAAATAATCGCGAAACATTTTAACAGCCGATAAATAAACAAAGTGGTGCGCCTTCGTGTTGCTGGTAGAAGTAAAGATAAAATTACAGCATTTTTAATACAACGACACACGATACGGCGGTTACGGGAGTCCAACTATCGCAAATTACTAACGTCGCGCCGGAATATCACATCTCTATTTAAAAACTAATTATGTTGTTATCTACATTACGTATGACTTCAAACCTGAGAATAATTAACATGACTTATATCTGGCTTAACATAAATCTGTAGTCGATTAAATGATTGACGAATGACATTATTAACGTATGCGTCAAACAAACATAACAAATATCAGTTTAATAGTCCATTGTTTTGCCGGAACACTATATACAAATTGTAACACTTCATGATGTCACAACATAGGTTGACGAAACAGCTTTCGCGAAAAATAAAAATTCAATTGTGATACATAAAACAAAGTTTTTTCATTTAACAGTTTAAAATCGGTTAGTTAGTTAGTTCTATATTCCAATGTCTTACTCTAGGCACTCCCTCTTTTTCTCTAACTAATCTATTTAATCAACTACCAAATCACATTCCAACAATGTTTCCTACAGACGTAAGAGGAATAGTCATTAGAGCTGAACCTCTGTAAGCCAGAAGATCCAAGTCCAAGTCCATCCACCATCAATTATTTCCATGTGTTTGTAAACGGAATGAAAAATTGTTTATAACGTTATCTGATCTTCATTATTTACCAAATAGCACGAAAAAAACATGTATACCAACATTTATTTATTTTAAAATTTCATGTTTTCAAATATAAGAAATTTATTAATTATTAACATTATTTTAGCTGTCCCACAATTTATTTATGTCCAAATAAGAACACCTTTGTGTCATATTACCTTTATTTTCAATGTATTTTTTAGCGTATCTTGCACGTGATCTTGAAATTCCTCTTTCAAGTTAATTAAGCAGACTGTCATGCAATATTCTTCTACAAAAAACAATCGTTAATTACAGATTTAATATACTGGTACATACTGATTCGTCGATGCCTGCCAGCTAACCTGTCGAAACCGGCTGCTGTTGAAATCACGGCAAAAAGTGGTTATTGAAAGAGCATAGTTTTATTTACTTATTTTTAGAAATGGAGTTCTTCATACGAAAGATATTTAATTATTCACGTTATAACTTACTAGTAAATCGATGTGAATGAAACAGGACATAACATATTCCTTCTGAATGTTCACGCGTTCTGCTGCAGCTAAATCCCCGCCGGGAGTATTAAAACAAGATTATTATGGCCCTCGTCTCACGTGGGCGGAATGAAATGTTTAAAATCGACTCTGAAATCAATTCACAAGGAAACGTACATATAAAAGCTTCTTTAAAGTCATAATGCATGCAACGTTATGTACACGATGCAAAGCACGATATATGCCACAGACTCGCCAGTACCTTTCTCTGAGATGTTATCAGAATATTGCGGAATCCCTTTATTTATTTTTATTTCATATTTATATTTTAATATACGTACTAAACTTTCTTTGTAAAAATAATCTCGTTTTGAGAGATATTTAAAAATACATTTGCTCCAAAGGATTTATATATTTACATTCTGTCTACACTTAAAAAATAATAAAAATGCATTCTCGATTTCTATCTGTTTTTATAGAGAGCATAAATCTGTTTTTTACAAAAGTTTAGAAAAAATATTTACATAATAAGCTTTCTGAGTTTAAAAATGTATTTTATATTTCGTTTAAAATAAAGTTCTACATTGCACTTATTTTGAATTTATGTTTTCCATTTTTCTTCAAATAAATACATATAATAAATGCGAACAACGAAATAGGGAAAGAATGTAAGGCAGATGATTGCATTCTAAGTGAAATAAAATAATGCTTTATTAATTATTTGTTAAATCACTCTTAACATCATCACAAGCAATCACAGCGATGGCCAAATCAACTAAATAAGGATGTATCTATCATATTCATTCTTGTGATACGTGATAGGTAACTTATCTATCGCCATTTTATCATCAAGTGAAATCTGCACCAGACCAAATACAGGGAATAGAACCCGAGACCTTCGGGGTGGCAGTCAATGCACTTATCACTCGGCCACGAAGGTCGTCGTATTTTTGGACATATAGAACGAGCGAATTATAATAATACGAATGAAAAACGTCTGTTTTTCTGGAAATTTTATTAATATGTATTTTATGAGAATGACTTGTTTCGCCTTGCTAAGGCATTATCAAATCAATAAATTTGTATTAATTAAAACAAATATACTAATGGGGTTTCAATGTTGGTATGAAAGTAGAAAATAATACTTTATACATTTGAACGTGTTTTAAAATGGCGATTTTTACACCGTAATATGTTTTTTTAGGACTTACTGAGTGGATGTGGTTTAGTGTTATGTTTGAATGTCAGAACGGTCGGCGTCCCGCCGGGCCGGGGGCGGGGATAACAAGGGAGGAAGATAAGGACGTGTCATGTGGTAGTCCACGTGTCCACCAGCATCCGGACGAGACACTTTAGGTAGTATGAACAGATGACGGGATTTCTCGGGCGAACAAAAATCGCCTAACGGGACACGAAATACCATTCACTCAAACACATTTTTTTCCGGGTTGCAATCTTCAGCCGCCGAGAATTAGCAGTAAATAACTTAGACTGATAGTCTCATCCTAATATTTAGCAACTTAATACTTAACTAACTATTATAATAATAATAATTCTTATAGTAATTAGGCTAATTTGTATGGCGCCGTTTTCGCGAATAGCTCACCTCAAGGGCGCTTTGACAATGTTTTTAGTCATGGGAGCTGCATGTGACACCAGCAATCAGATAACCGTCGTTTACATTTTATGCGATATTTTGAAAAGGTGAAAGACGGACCTGCCACTGCGAAAGCCCGATCTCCAAAATTTGTCCGGGGTTGCGCTTTGCCTCAACTAATATGCCTATTGCCGAGGAGTTTGCTGATCAAAGCATAGATTGCCGCAAGTTAGGGCTATCAGCAACACAAAGTTCAGATATATAGGCTGGTGTCATTCCGTGAAGTGCATTAACAACCGTCCAGCATAGTTTAAACTGGATTCTTTCAGGACACTTGAGCCAGTGAAGATCTTTTAGATGTTGTGAAATATACCTACAACGGACAAAAATCTTGCACTAGAATAAAAGAAAGGAAAAAAAAGCGTGAAAATATTAATAATTCTCTTGAAAATAACATCTCATGTAAATATTCAACTTGACTGTGAATTTTATATTAAATTCAATCAATGGGTGCAGGCAGGAATGAATATTTACTCTAAGGGTGTTTGCCTTCCTCCCCAAGACGTTTTATTATCGTCGTTGGGACTTTATCGTGAAATATTTTATTGTCACTTATATTGAACGTGTTCGTTTCAAGTGAAAATTATTAGTCAGGTTTATACGGAATAAAATAGTGGCAGCTATTTCGTCTGGCGGGAAAGCACTTTATATTCCTAATCATTTATAATCTTAATGTAAATACAATTTAAAATTATGTATTATATATTTATAGGAATATATATTATATATAAGAAGAAGGCTTTATGAACAAAATTATGAAAGGATCGCTGCGTTGGTTCGGACATATGGAGCGCATGGATGAAGAAAGAATGGTTAAGAAAGTATACGTTAATGATGTAAATGGAGTACGGAGTCGAGGCACATCGAGGAAAACATGGCATGACCAAATTAATCAACTTTTAAATATTAGTCATGTTAGAAGTCGGAAGAATCAACGTGCGTGTATGACTCGCTGTATGAATGTGTAGGAAGCTAGAGAGGTGTGCCAGGATAGGGTAGTGTGGTGGTCCATTCTTTCTGCCTACCCCTACGGTGAAACGGCGTGATGGTTTGTTGTTGCTGTTGTTAAAATAACCTCTAAAATTAATTATTGTTTCGTTAAAAAAACGATAATTTTAACTATAGATAAACTATAGTACCTATTTAATGTAGCTCCACAATTGTTTTTTTTTTTTAAATAATAGACTATTTTTTTTTTTTTGAAATGTAAAATATCGCGTTTTGTTAAAGAATAACATTATTTAAAAATTGTTAAAAAAAATTTAACAATGTGCACATACGTAATGATTTTGAGCCCTTATATGTGTGCGTGATGTAGTTAAGATAATAACTACTGACGCTAAGAACACCTCCATCCTCTTAAATAATTTATCGTAATTACATGCACCACTCTGAGAAGTTTACTTGAATCTTGAAAGCTGGGCACAGCATACCCCGCGGGTGCGAATTCGCACTGTGCCCCTCACAAATTAGACTTCAAAGCTAATTTCTTGATTTTAAAATATTTTTTCCATTTGTATCTGGTGCCACTTTCCAGAAATCAGAAATGAACCACAGTTACGAGCATAAGATGTGATGTATTAAATTATAACAATGATATTTTTGTACTTCTGATAAATTATCAAATACTCCACCCCTTCGCACAACAAACATTTTTTATAAGACATGTAAGAAAAATGAAAAAAAAAAACTCTATAATAATAATGTTGAAATTATAATATTATTTATTTTGCATACAACAGATAGTTTGAACCCAATTACTATCTACATTTTTTTTTAGTTATTCTATTGATTTGAATGACTGTATATTAAAATAGTAATTAACTAACTAACTAACCAACCATCACGCCGTCTTCCTGAAGTGGTAGGGAGATAAAATGGACTGCCACACTTTTATTTCCTGATATATTTCTCTCGATTCCTCAACACTCATACATCGTGTCATGCACGCGCGTCGATTTCTTTGACTCCTCACGTGGTCGACATTCAATATTTGATTTATTTGATCGTCCCACGTTTTCCTCGGTCTTCCTCTATTTCTATTTTTACATCGTTAACATACACTTTTTACCATTCTTTCTTTCCATGTGTTCAAACCATCTTAATGATCCTCTCATTACTTTGTTTATAACACCATCATTTGCACCGCATTCTTATATTTTCATTCGACACTCTGTCATACACAGAGTATCCACGCATTTATTCTACTTTCATACTTCTTTTGACAGTTCCATGAATCGCTTCTATACAGATTTACTTCAATTAGAATAGTATGGGTATTAAAATTCCTTTATTTCGTAAAATTACGTTTTTTTACACGTGTTTTATCCCGAGCTAGAGAAACAGATATCTAATAAATTCAAAAATCTGATTAATATTCACAGCCATCACCCTAATTTGAATCTGTAATGCTGGTGTTACTTAAAGGGTTGCGTTAGAGTTGATATCTACATTTTCGTAAAGTTTCTACTAAGACTATCTCTCCACGAATGCTTGAGTTGCCTTCCCGCGCACTCCGGCGGGGAGGCGACCCGCGGAACCTTTAAAGGCCAGGACTACCCTCACATGTGAGAGGGTGCTGGGAAAATTTGTGAAGGGTAAGTAAATATACCTCCGAAGCTACCTACGTGTCTCGTCACTAATAATGGTAACTTCACATAGGTCACCTGTCTCGACTGTATGTTAAAAGGTTTTATATGTTTTAAAACTCTCACAAAACAATTCAAATTCATGAAATAAAATTTACGTTATTGTACAAATCTCAGTTTACCTACATCTTTGTTGATTTTTTATTAGTTACTATTTGTTTTAACCACCCGTTGTTTTTCCACTTTAATGTGAAAATCAGTGCTCACAATTTTCAGATTATCTGCATTCGCTTTGTAATTCAGGCAATTATTAAGTATAATAAAAGCTTTAGTAATAAGGTTGAATGTAGTCAGGTTTTACTTTATAATATAAATTATTCATGTATGCATGTCTTGTTTTAATTTTTTTGTTTGTGAAATATGAGTGTATTTAACAAGATTTTTCAACTTTTTATTGCGTCGGTCATGGTGCTTATATGATGTTAGTTTTTTTATATAAATGAGTGTCGGTCAGCGACCATGTCGATAAAAGTGTAATTAAATATATAATTTCGTTCATAAAATGTATAATTAATGAAAAACCAATAACCAGTTTTGTGAGAGTTATTTTCAATCGATTAATTATTTATGTAAGTAACATAAGCTTATATATCAAAAGAACTTATTTCCAAAGAAGTAGATAAAAACCAAAATGGGTGCACAACAAACGATATCTTTGAATTTTCAAATGAATCACTCACTTTGTGATTAAACATTTTTAAAATATAAAATAAATAAAAAAACTTTGTATTTAACCACGGTATGGTTATTATAATTGATGCCAACTAGTTTCTCTTGGACCCAAGCTTCATCAGGGCAGTAAAACAACTGTTGTTATACTGCCCTGTTTTTTTTGTTTTATATTTTTAATAATATATTTCATGACAGCTATTTCGTCGCGCTTCTGCTGTTGTTTTGTGTACGACAAATATTGGTTTATTGATTTGTTTTCGCAGTTTGGACGCCCTCAGCCGTGAGCGCACGAAAGGTCAATATTCAGACAGAGACATACATAGCATCAGGAAAGATCTCCTTCACATTAACGAATGTGATACACAAATGACATTTACTTCTGTACACACATTGGTCTTATCTTACCCGAAAATGTTTCACAAAATTTCTCTTCAGACTCACCCTATCCAAGAATGGGCAAACTTCCCCTTAAACAGGACTGAAGCAGGAAATGGGCCGCGATACGGCCCTGGCTGCCGGAAGTGAGCCCTGCCGCTAATGCGGCCCCTGAAAACATCCCCCGATATAACGAAAGCGTTACAAACGTGTCGTTATATCTGCTTCGGGTGGAGATTTGAATTTATCAAACAATTTTGGGGTGGTGAAATTCAGGTTTATGTTGCTCGTTTTAATATTCCATTTTTTACATCTCTTATCCTAAAATTTAAGCTTTTTTAAGGCACCATCCCGCTTTTAAGATTAAGAAAATTTCGACGGTTCGGTTTATGAATGAAAAATATTTTTTACACAGAAAATAAAACGGACGCTTTACATAAATAAAGGAAACACGGCAGGCTTCCACTGAAAACATTTTCCCTTAATTACGAGTATTTCTTTAAATAATGAATCAAACTTGAACTTTGAATTGAAACAACACTGTTTTTTGTATTGACTAACAGAGTCGACGAAACACGAATAAAATCACGTTTTTTGAGCTTACACAACAAATTAAATAACAAAAGTGTTTTTCAATTAAAAAACAAAACAAAAAATAAATTGCTATGAAACACTTCATTTGTAGTGTAGCATTATTATTAAATTGTATATTTTATTTTTACACCACTTTCTTACTAACGAAACTACCGGTTTCGCTCTCACCGGGAATGGACAACTGCTAAAATAGCTGTATCCACTTAAACTTATTTCTTGACTATCAATTAAAATGTTAATTTATATATTATTTAATTTATTAATGTAAGCTCCGTAGGGAGCGAAACCGGTTGGTTCTTTAAAACAATTGAATTGGTGTAAAAACAAAATATAAAAGTGTTTTTAAATTCTTTTTTAATAGAAACATTATCTAGTTCAATACAATATTTAAAAAAGCACTGAATCCCACTTCTATAAACTTGATAAAACATTTATTTGATTCATGAATATTAAAAACTGTTATAGGTAAAAATCCAGTATTCATCTACAAGTTTTTTTACAATTTGTTTACAAAAAAAAAACAAATGTTATAGATAATTCAATTACATGCATAACGGAGTGCTGACACTTTCTTTGGCTTGTATTTTTTGTTATTTACACGTGTATAGCGTTGACACAGTCTCAAAATCATTTTCACGGAACTCCAAAGTTAGGAACACTTAAGTGTAAATTATATCCTACATCAAAGTACTCTGTGTCTTTGAAATTCATGTGAAGGCAATCAATAAAATGTGAATTCACCAAGAGGGGAGGGACTTAATGTGTAACACGCCGCACTCCCGGCCCACCGTTGGTCGAGTGTCTTCTTGGGCGGTGGGAGCAGTTATAACAAATTTATGCACCCGCAAATGCTCTGTATGCAATCTGCTATGCAAGAACTCAAAATGTAACGTTAATTAGACATAGACTGCAACGCACAAACGAAATAAATGTTTTCTTCATGTGCCTATAGCATTTAATAGATTGCTCTGTTGATATAACTAACTAACAAACCTGGAGAGACCACATCACGAATGAGGAAGTCTTCTGCTCAGGACCTTGTCCGAAAGGAGTGCAAGATGATGATGATGATGATGATGATTTATATAGCGCCATTTTTGTGAGAGATTCACTTCAAGGGCGCTCAACGTCCGGAAAGCTTCTCTTAAAAATAAAAGTTTTAAGAGAACTTCTGAACACTCCTTCGTCGTCTTGATTGCGTATATTGTAGGGCAGCCTGTTCCACGCCGTCGCGTCGGTCTCGCGATGCCAAAAGCGCGATCTGCGAAGTTTGAAGCTCCTTGGCGCCGCGGGACGAGAAGTTTGTGTGTTGCTTCTTCCTTCGAGGATCGTAGAGTTGACTGCCGAGGGTTTAAATCTATCAGCTTGCAAAGTTCTGTGAGATATTGGGGCGCTCGTCCATGTAAGGCCTTGTGAACGAGTAGACACAGTTTATAATCGATTCGCTCAGGTAACCTTAGCCAGTGAAGATGGCCATCTAACGTCAAGAAGGTCTCTTGCATGCCATAATGGAGGGTATGACCGAGGGGACAAACTCTAGAGGACGCCCACGCCGAGAGTACTTGGAGGACCTGTTGGTGGACGTGCGCTGCTCATCATATGCAAATTTCAAAAGAGCCGCACAAGACAGGGAAGAATGGAAGAGAATAATAGAAGAAATTGATGCAACTAATCCCAGGATTGAAACTTTCTAACTAACTAACAAACCATCATGCCGTTTCCCCAGAGTTGTAGGCAGAGAAGATAGATCGCCAAACTGCTCCACACTGACATACCTCAAGCTTCCTCTATTTTCATATATCGCAACATGGACGCTCGTTGATTTTTCCGAATTCGATTGGGGCCACCATTTCATAATTTATTTATTATATTTGGTACATATAAACGTATGCTTTTATTTATTTATTTATTATTATTATTGAAAACGCATTTTCCAATTTAAAAACATGTGATATTCTGAACTGTAGATCATGGCTGGTCTTATTTCAATTTTGTACACATTTCCTAAATTTTGGGTTGATACTTTATGGTAACAAAGCACTCCGGAAAAAGCTCGCCATTTGAGCTATCTGACGTTCGACGCCATTTTCAAATGTGCCGTTCTTAATCGTTTCAAAATATATATTAGTCTTATTTCAATGCATATTCCACTAGTGTTTATAAAGTGACTAGTTAAATTACTTTTTCGTCTAGTGTCACTTAAGAAATACAACTATGTTTATCATTTTATTTTTCGACTACGTATTAAAAAGGAGGTTTCTTATAAAATACGTAATCGAATTTTTTTATTATTATTTATAGCTAGTATTTATGTGGCTCTAAGTGAAACTGGACGAAAAAGTAAAAATATATTAATAACTTTATTTTTTTAGAGTACGTGTTTTCAAATGGGATTTCTTTGAAAATACATAATCGAAAAAATAAATTGATTTATTTATGCTAGCATTTCTAAAGTGACACTAATGCTAACATTTCTAAAGTGAGTATAACTTGTGTCACTTAATAAATAAAAATATATATTAATTATAAAAAAAAATTTAGTATGTATTTCATAATTGGATTTCTAGGACAACACGTAATCGAAAAATGAAAAGATAAATACTTGAGTATTTCTAAAGTGACACTGGACGAAAACGTGAACATGACTTGAGTCACTTTAGAAATATTAGCGCTATTTGTTGACTGCACAGCATCCCTGTTTCGACTGTGAACGTGATCTCTAACGACGTATTACATCTCGCATAGTTAGATCGGATGGGTGTAATAAACCACAAACAGAGATTCTTCCGTCAGAATGGAAGCCCGCGGACGCATACCTCGATCGGGTCTCTATTTCGGGAATGTTCCAGGCAGCAATAAAATGCACAGAACGACACGAGGTATCCAGCACGGCCGTTGACGAGGGGTCAAATGGATTTCTTCCTTAGTGTCGATAATATCAAACACAACGTCTTTCTCTAATGCGCGTTTTATTGGTTACTTTAAAACATCCATTATTTTATTTTAAATACACTATAATACTTCAACATTATTAAATCTTTTAATTTTAAAGGATTTAAAACAGTATTTTTATTTTATTTTATTTTAAATACAAATAATAATAAAAAAATAAATGTCTAACCACAAAGTGAATGCCTCATTCGAAAATTCAATAAATAATATTTTCTACTTTGAATATAATATTATTATACTATAAAAATATTAAGTTTCAGGTAGGCACGAACATACCTTATCTAGGGAAAAGAAAAGTTTAGAAAGTAGATTGAAGGAAAATGAATAATGACGACTTTCAAGATGTGCCAAGTATTTAATTGATTTTACTTTTAGCTAATGATGCGTTAGGTCTCATACGTAAGATAAAATTTGTTGGCGTTTCCTTACGAATTTCTTTCGTCGCCGGAACGTAGTAAACATTTGTTCAGCCGATTTCTCGTCGGAAGGTGCTGACTAAAGTTTATGAATCGGAATGAACTTCGGGAATTTGTTGAATTTGTACACAAAACCTTTTTCTTCTATCAAACTACTTCGAGGGGAGTTCGGGCTTGGCATTCTCCGCTTCAAGTTATATTATTTAATATATTTATACGTATATATTCACATCATTATTTCGAGATAATCCAACACGATTAATGCTAATTATAGGTAATATAATGTATAATATATTTATAGCATGAAGTTATTACATCATACAGTGAAATTGAAGTGGCAGTGGGCTGGACATATAGCCAGACAGAGCAGTACCCGATGGACATCCAGAATACTTCCATGGAGACCAACTAAAAGATGGACTGACGACATTGCCTGGAACGTTCTGGGTGTGGAGTCCTATATTCTTCTTCCTCAGCCTATTCCCGTCCACTCCTGGAAAAAGGCCTCCTCCATTCGCTTCCATGTCACTCTGTCTTGTGCAGACTGCATCCAGGTTATTCCGACGTGTCTGCTCAGATCATCCTTCCACCGTAGTTGCGGTCGCCCTGCACTTCTCTTTGCCGTCCACGGTCTCCGAGTCAGCAGTCTCTTGTCCATTTTTCTTCTGAGCTTCTGGCTACGTGACATGCCCACTGCTATTTTAGAGTCGCCACCCGGTAGATGATGTCAGTGATCTTTGTTTTTTCTCTCACCGTATTGTTTCTGACTCTATTCTCTGTATTCTATATTCTATTTGTGAGTCATATCAGTGGAAGGAAAAAGGCTGAAGAAGAAGTTATTTAACATATATATAATATATTAAAAACATGTTTCGAAATTTTAGTACATCCATATTTATTTTTTTCGATGTCATGTCAGATCCTCCCGACGTTGACTATCACTTGAGAGTAGGAGTTTCTGTCCTTTGTATCTCAACACAGATCCTCAACGCTTTTTATACCAGTTCGGTCTCTTGTGTCGTGAAGGCAGGAGATTCGTTATCTGGCTCTTTCTTCACCATCAATTGATCATTTCAGCAAATTCATATCTTTCTCCTCTATGTGCATGACCAAAATATGAAACTTTACGGGCTTTCCCAAAATATGAAACCCTACGGACTTTCCCAAAATATGAAACCTTACGGGCTTCTTGTTGGTCAACAATTCTCAACCCCTTCATATACGAGGTGTGGCAATTAAATTCCGAGAATTTGTAAATAAAACACAGGCAAATAAAGTTGGCAACCAATTTTTTTTAACGGCCTTCACAGTAGTCCCCTCCTAACTTAGAACAACGTTTCCAACGTTTCTCCCATGTTCGGAAGCAGCCTTGATAGTCCTCTAAAGTAAGGCCTTTCAAGACGACAGTCGCAACCTCCTGGACGGCCTCCACAATGCCATAATGGGTTCTTTTGAGGTGACTCTTCATTTTAGGGAACAAGAAGAAGTCCCAGGCGGCCAAGTCGGGGCTGTAGGGTGGATGCGGTAAGGTTGGGATACTTTTTTGGGATACTTATCTTCACTGCGACTGAGTGAAAGGACCTATCTAACTAGGCAAGTGCGCGCCAGTCATGCAGTGTTGCCAGTTCGCACGCCGCAACTAAATTCTCGAAATTTAATTGCCGCACCTCGTATATCTAAAATCAGATCTGATTAAACTGTGCTAATACTACTTTATACTTTGACACCATCATCCATCATATTAATCTCAACTTTTTTGACAGCGGTTATGACCAAGTTGACAACTCCTGTCAAACCGTTGATGTGAACTCTTTAGTCAAGTGTTCTATTATTGTATGTAAAAATGTATTATAACTGTTAAAAATTAAAACACTGTTATAATATCACAATTTATTTTTGTTCACTGATAATGTCGCGACAGCTGATTCACTAACCGATGTTGGCATCTTCAGTTGTTACAATAAACTGTTTATTGTGCTTATTTATTCAGTATCTTGTAACACCCGATGATGCCAACATCGGTTGGCGAAACAGCTGTCGCGACACTCTCAGTGAATAAAAATAAATTGTGATATTATAACAGTGTTTAAAATTTTTAACAGAAATAATGTTGAAGTATCATAGTGTTCCGGCCAAAACAATGCTATATTAAAATATATATTGTTAAACGATTTTTAAAAACTAACTAACTAACTAATCTCCTCGAAGGGGTAGGGTAGGCAGAAAGAATGGACTGCCACACTTTTCTTTCCTGACACATTTCTCACGCTTCATCAACATTCATACATCGTGTCATGCACGCGCGTCGATTTCTCCGACTCCTCACATGGCCGACATTCAATGTTTGATTTATTTGATCGTGCCACGTTTTCCTCGGTCTTCCTTTATTTTTGGTTCCATTCACATTGTTAACATATAATTTTTTTACCATTCTTTCTTCATTAATTCTTTCCATGTGTCCAAACCATCCTAATGATTCTTTCATCATTTTGTTCATAATACCATCATTTACACCCCGCATTCACTTCTTATATTTTTATTCGACACTATCATACACAGAGTATCCACACATTCTTCTAAGAGATCTCATTTCTTTTTTTTTAATTTTCAACGATTTTTAATATAGATAATAATAATATACTTTGAACAATGTAAATTTAAATTTAAATCGGCGCTTTACAGTCGTAAATTTTTTTTAACATAGTTCAAGATTCGACTGATATTATCAAAAACACGAAAATTTAATAAAACTGTCGTCAAGCCCTTAATCGAAGGAGGCATCGAAATTCCTGAAAAACTTTTCGAATTGGACCCCCGAGAAATTCGAAAAATAGAGGTCCATTGTTGACGAGGCTACGTCCGAAAATTGCGAAAATCCGAACGGGGATGTTTAATCTCACGCGCTTCTTGCGGATTCGGTCGAGTGACCTTAGCCGAAACCGCCCAATCGTATATAAAATCATCGATTATTCTGATAGTTGAATTTCAATTCGGGTTGAATTTTTGTCAATAGTACTATACCCACTCGCGATCTATTCGAAAAGGCAGGATGCTTTCTTCTTAAAGTCGCATCAATCACGCTGGAGTCTGTCGCTAGTATTAATTATTACTCTCGTTCACAAAATGTGATATGATTTAAAGGGGGGGTTTCCATAAATTGTGAAAATTTTGGTAAAATATTATATAATATGCGTAAAATATTATATTAAATCAGTCGACGGAATATCTAATGTTCAAACAAATTTAGCTTAAAATACGACACTTTCACGTAAATCGTATACGTTTTTAATCAAATGTTTAAATTAAATCCAGTAATTAAATTATAGAAGTTTAATTTTCGCTTTCGAATTTCTCTGTTACTATATTTATTGTTTTTTTAACAATGATGTAGAACTCCATATTAAATCATTTATACGAAGGAAAAAACTTATGCTTTTCTAGAAGTTTTATTATTTTTTTTGGGTGATGACATGTTTCGCCCTTCTAAGACGTTATCAAATGTGGCTATACTTGGGCGTGTTACTCTATATACTCGTATACTCTATTGAAAGGAGCATAGTATGGCAAATCAACAATCATGTGGCTTTATACAATGGCAAAGATAATTATTGGGGGTAGTCCAGGAAATAGAAAGTGTATCCTGGAACTCATTATGAAAGTTTTACTTTAATAATGAGCTACCTTAAATAACTAATTTGATTTATATAATTGCATTTAGTATTCCTTAACTAGGTAAAAAATTTCATAATTTGTTCCAGGATACACTTTCTATTTCCTGGACTCCTCCCAATAATTATATTTGCCATTGTATACAGCCACATGATTGTTAATTTGCCATACTATGCTCCTCTCAATAGAGTATATAAAAAGTAACACGCCCAAGTATAGCCACATTTGATAATGCCTTAGAAGGGCGAAACATGTCATCCCCCAAAAAATATAATAAAACTTCTAGAAAAGCATAAGTTTTTTCATTCGTATTAATTACTATAATATTTATTCATATCAGAGAACTTTATTTACAAAATAAAACACTGTTTTTTTTTTCCTGTTTTGAGTTTCTTCTAAAAAAATTGTTCAAACACAGTTTTGTTCCGCGGTCCTCTTATATTAAATTTTATCTTACTTATTTATTTACCCTATTTTAATTTATTTCACGTTGTTTAAGTTTTATATTGACTATGGAATGAAACTTTACCTTACTACACTTTCGTGTCCTCTCGCTTTTGATTATTATTGTTATTACACGCCTTCTTCTTCGATTCTTTCTTACCATGCGCGGTATACTCGCCCGCAAGATGCCTTCGCTATCGCAACTGAATTTTAAGCGACCCTATCAGAATAAAAAAAGGCGAATTCGTTTTAATGATACTGCGAAGTACGCGGAGAAATTGAATTCTTCTGCCTAATCGAATATTTGAAAAAATAAAAACTTAACAGTATTAACAATTCGTACAACTTTACATTACGAAACTTTAATTTTATCTTTAAAATTTTATGTTCATTTTATACATCTATACAAAAATATATAAGGTTCCACCACCACCCGAGACTGTTATAGGACGCAGCGACGCCCTTTCGTCAGTCTCGCTGCACTATCTAGGCCTGTTCCTTGTCCATCCGGGACTTAGGTACGTTACATTACATCTATACAAAAAGCTATTAAAACCAAATCTGTAGTTTTGTTAATTGTATTTAAAAAAATGTGTTCTCTTAAATTTGCAACAACAACAAACCATCACGCCGTTTCCCCGCAGGGGTAGGTAGGGAGAATGGACCACCACACTACTCTATCCTGACATACCTCTCTAGCTTCCTCCACATTCATACATCGAGTCATACCCGCACGTCGATTCTTCCGGCTTCTGACATGACCAACCTTAAATATTTGATTAATTTTGTCATGGCATGTTTTCCTCGGTCTACCTCGACTCCTTACTCCATTTACATCGTTAACGTATACTTTTTTAACCATTCTTTCTCTCCTCCATATTCATACACGCACGTCGATTCTTCCGGCTTCTGATATGACCAACCTTTAATATTTGATTAATTTGGTCATGCCATGTTTTCCTCGGTCTACTTCGACTCCTTACTCCATTTACATCGTTAACGCATACTTTTTTAACCATTCTTTCTTCACCCATGCGCTCGATATGTCCGAACCAACGCAGCGATCCTTGCATAATTTTGTTCATAATACCTTCTTTCGCTTTACATTCCTTCCTAATATCAGCATTTGAGATTCTGTCGTACATCGTTCTACCGTTCTGCTCTCATCTTTCTTCTGCCAGATCCATGCTTCGCTTCCATACATAAGGGTTGGGACCAGAACTAAATTTGCGTACCTACAAACTTATCTTTGAATTGTTAAATAATTTAAACCTTATAGGTTAACCCCATTTTTAATTTTTCTTATTGTTATACAAATAATGGAGTTATATACTAGACTGCAAAATACGCAATACAAACACGCAAGTTCTTATCTTAGTTGTGTTGTTGAAAAACAGTATTTTATAATTATCGTGATTTTAGAAAATCAGTATTTTATTCGTTTATTTAATTTAAAAATATATTTTGGTATGGAGGAAACTGTTTTATCATGTTTCTACATTTAAATGTTTATTTTTAAAGGCTCGAAATATTACAAAATGTAAGACTTATGTCGTAAATAGTATGGAAATACGTTGTCAGCAGTCCAGGGAGTACTTAAGCGAAATTTCGGAGTAGTATTCATTTCTAAATAATGTAACCTCAAGGTACGTTGGGAAGGTTTATTAATTTCTCAGTAGGGGTTCCAACATCAGGAGTCAGGGAAACAAAGGGCTGGGTCCTCCCGCATCCCTACTTTCAGGGAGCCGCAACAATTTAAACAAACGTAAATAGTGATTTCTTTTTTAAAACGTTAATATTTAATCTGTATTTGCCACCACTTTGTGTTGTGGATTCACATTTAAAGTATTTTAAAAAAAACATGTACTTTCGTAACGCTTTTTTAAACTTTTGACAAATATATTTAGGACCGCAGACATCCTTCACGGTAAAGATTTTTTAACGTTAAAATGTGGAAGGACATACGCCGTCCGAAACATGTTTTGTAAAAACATAATGTATTTCAATAGTTATTCAAATATTTCATGGTGAACAGTTTGCATTGTTTTCCCTACAAACTAGACATAATTTATATTAATAATATATTTGATGGTGTTGAGGTTCGCAACCCATCACACCGCGTCTCCCGCGGGGCGAAAAGAGAAGGATGGAGTGCCGCATCAGTAAATGTGTGACAGTCCATTCTTTCTGCCTACCCTTTCGGGGAGACGGCGTGATGGTTAGTTAGTTAGTTAGTTAGTTTTACTTTTTTAACTTACTAACTAAATAACCACTATGCGGTTTCTCCGAAGGGGAAAGCAGAAATATGGACATACTTCTCTCGATTACCCAACATTCATTCATAATGTCATGCTTGTACGTCGATTTCATCGATTCATCACGTGGCCGATATTTAATATTTGATTTGATCATGGCACGTTTCTCTCGATCTTCGTCAATTTCAGGTTCCGTTTATGTCTTATACATATACTTTTTTTAGCATAAACAAACTAACTAACTAACTAACCATCACGCCGTCTCCCCGAAGGGATAGGCAGAAAGAGTGGACAGCCACACTTTTATTTCCTGATATATTTCTCTCGATTCCTCAACATTCATACATCGTGTTATGCACGCGCGTCGATTTCTCTGACTCCTCACATGGCCGACATTCAATATTTGATTTATTTGATCGTACCACGTTTTCCTCGGTCTTTCTCTATTTCTAGTTCCATTTACATCGTAAACATATAATTTTTTTACCATTCTTTCTTCATTCATTCTTTTCATATGTCCAAACCATCTTAATTATCCTTTCATTATTTTGTTCATAACACCATCATTCGCACCGCATTCACTTCTTATATTTTCATTCGACACTCTATCATACACGAGTATCCACACATTCGTCTAAGAGATCTCATTTCTACTGCATTTATTATACTGTCATTCTTACCATATTTATGTATGCTTTATTATGTTTCTTTACTTCATTCGCACCGCATTCACTTCTTATATTTTCATTCGACACTATCATACACAGAGTATTCACACATTCGTCTAAGAGATCTCATTTCTACTGCATTTTTTATACTTTCATTCTTCTTTTGCCAGTTCCATGCTTCGCTTCCATACATATTTTTTTAGCATTCTTACCATATTTATGTGTGCTATATTATGTTTCTTTACTAGCGTGTCGTTGTCGCGAGTTGAATCATATGCGAAGGGTCAGCTCGTCGAATGAAGGTAGCCTACCCCTGCGATGTAAAGAGTCGGGGTCAAAGGTCTTCAATAACCACTTAGCATAACCCACCGCAGTGTAGGTGAAGAATACCTCTGGGCCATTTAGTCAAAGCGGAACATATGAATTTCAATTATAACCGTCTTCCCAGACTCCGGTAAGCGTGATCCCCCGTGACTGAGATGATAAAGACACACTCATGCTCTGCGTAAATAATAATATCACGCCGGTACATAGGCACACCCTGATGCCAGAAAAGTGCGGTACCTGTAAAGCCTACCCAAGTGAAATGGGTACCTACATTACTAAAACGAGGCAAATAGTTTCCCTAATAAACTTTAATTACTTCACATGACTACTTTTATAATTGTAATTTTGGTTGTCTAACTTGAATACTGTTCTAATTGTTACTTCTTCTTCTTAAAGTGCCCTGTCAGGTCCCCCCGACGTTGGCGATCACTCTGGTAAACTCTTCCCTATCCTGCGCTGTCCGGAATAGCTCCTTATAATAATTGTTACTAAATATTTTAAATGATTATTATTATAATCAAATGATTTTACTGAAATCTCTTTGATGGAAGTTCATTTTAAATAATAATTAAATAAAACGATGTTTTTTTAACTACTTCCACTTTTGTCTTTATTTAGACAGCGACCGGTTTCGCCAGGCTCGCTGGCATCGACAAACTGTTCAGTCTAACGGAATAAATAAAGACAAAAGTGGAAGTAGTTAAAAAACATCGTTTTATTTGATTATTATTACATTGAGAACACCAGTAGCTAGTTTCAAACAAACGTATGAGTGTAATTAACAATATACTTCTTGTGCCATTTGAATTTAGATTTTTTAATAATCAAAGCAATATTTATTTCACTTAATAGACTTTTTTCAAATTCCGCTTGTTCCACGTCCAATAAAACACGAACACGTTGTTTTTTAAATATCATGTATAATTTAATAATGTTTTATATATTTTTATTTATTAAAATTGATATTATTGTCAATAAACTGTTTGTATACCTAAGGCTATATACAATATACTATTTACAATATACCAAATTGATTTATTATTGAATCAAAATGATTTTTTAAAACACCATAATAATTAATAAATATACCAAAATGATTCTTCTCAGCTTTATTAAATATATCAATTATTTTGATTAAGTCTTCCTCCTTCGCCCTGTATGGCATTCCGATATCATTTCGAGAAAGCTCAAGCTCCAAATGTTCAGCAGTAGCGTTAAAAGCGTACTGCTGTGGGACGTGAGACTTGGAAATCTACCGTGGACGTTATTGTAAAACTCCAGGTGTTTATAAATAGTTGCCTTCGCTCAATATTCAAGATCTATTGTCCCCAAACAGTGTAAAATGCCGTTATCTGAACCATGGCAGGAGAAAATCCAATTAGAGAACAAGTCGCTAGACGCAAAAGGCAGTGGATCGGTCACACTCTGAGACGGAACTCAGCCTGCATCGCTCAGGGGGCACTAGACTGGTCCTCTATGGGGGGAAAGAGGAAGCGAGGCAGACCTAGGGCCACCTGGAGAATAGTTCTGCAGGACGAGGTTAAGGCAGCAAGCCTCACTTGGGATGATGTTAGGCATCAGGCATGCGATAGAGTCGGGTGGAGAAGATTCCTTGAGGCCCTATGCACCGCGGAGGTGTGACAGGACAAAAAGAAGAAGAAGAGAAGTCTTCCCCCGCTATTGCGTTGATTGTACTTAATTATTTAAAACTAGTTTCAAAGTGTATTAAATATAATCTTTTCGTTACATTTTATATGACATACTTTTTAACCTCTTTTGGTATCATTACACAGAGGCGTACGGCGAATGACCATTCATTACCCGCACCGAAATTCAACAAGTTTTAAGTGTAGTATTTTTGATAGGTAGGGACAAGTCTAATCAACACTTCCTTTGTTTAAAATTTTCTCACTCTATAAATAAGCGTTCATAATATTATATAACCCAAGTTGTAAAAAAATCTTTATCACCGAAGGGTGTACTAGGCGGTGGACTCCATTTCCCGGCGCACCCTCTGTTCCCGCTTCCGTCCTTAAAGATCTTATCCGTAATGAATTTTGCAAGGCAAGTTCTAATCAACGCGGGCGGGTGCTCGTGTTGGCTAAAGTGTCGCAAAATTTGCCCACAAAAAGTGGGGGGCAGTTGATTTTGGATTGAGGACTTATCAGATTTAATTAAAAGTTTTAAATCATTGTTCATTCAGCGTGGATAATCCATTATTTAATTTGTTTAAATAAATACGAAATACAAAGTTTTCCTCGTTACAACACCAAGTTCTTATCCGAACAATGGTTCAATATCAATATTTTTGGGGGGTTTCAATTATAAGTGAAAGTATGTTGTTTTACCATTTCGTACTTAGAACTCACTGTACGCATATAAATACATAAAGCGCTTTTCATTTCAATATGCATACAAATTCAATTATTTCTTATCAAAACACTGTTTTCTTCCACTTAGATGTATATATTGTTTTAGATTTATTTTGTGGACGTTGGACGATCGAAGTGTGCGCGGGAGATGTCTATTGGTGGCGATGAGGTTCGCAACCCATCACACCGCATCTCTCGCGGGGCGAAAAGAGAAGTATGGAGTGCCGCATCGATTAAAGTGTGGCATTCCATTCTTTCTTCCTACCCTTTCGAGGAGACAGCGTGATGGTTAGTTAGTTAGTTAGTTAGCTAGATGTATATATAATCTCGATCATAAACTGATTATTCCCATATATTTGATAACGTCTTAGTAAGGCGAAATATGCCATTCCTATAAACTATGATAAAATTTCAGGACAACAGACGTTTTCATTCGTATCAATGATATAATGTGGAGTTTTACATCATTGATCAAGAAACAATTGGTACGATTTTTTTATGTTTGTGTTAAGTAATTTCAACATACTTAACGCGAATCAATTAACACTGTGTTTTCAACACCGGCCACCAAATGGCCATATAAGCCGCTGTTGTTTTAAATTAGCGTGAACAAGTTCCGCCCAAGTAGACTTAGGAGAAGCTATAACCTATTGTCAAATGCTCTCCAAACATTCTGGCTCACTTAATCGGAGTCGAGCAAGTGAGCAAGCGAATCAATTAGTAGTGCTAGTGTTAGCGATACCCGGCAGCATCTCCGGCAAGATCAGTCTCAAGAATATAGTTGGCAAGTTGCAGGCGGCTGTGGGCGCTCGAAACTTTACTAAATTGCGGTTTCCACTACCAGACTAGAAGGGGTGTATGAATGGCCGCTATTAGTCTTCATAACCGCCATAATTAATAACAATAAGTCAATAATATAATATACTAAATATCAATATTCATCTGTTATTTTTTTTTAATTTTTATCTAAAGTGTATGGAAGTGAAGCTTGGAGAAAGACTATGGATGTTAGAAAAAGTAGGAAAATAATGTAAGGCGGATGAATGCTTCCTAAATAAAATTAAGATAAGGTCACTATGACGGTTAAATCAATTACATTATGATGCATTATCAATGCACTATGATGACAATAGACGACGCATTATCAAATCTATGATTCAGTATTTTCTTGGATGTATTCACTTCTAAAATGCCACAATGCCTCAAGACTAAAGTCTTCAACCGGTGCGTCTTGCCAGTCATGACGTATGGAGCCGAGACGTGGACACTGACGAAATTTCTAGTCATAGATTCAAGGTCGCCCAACGCGCCATGGAAAGAGCCATGCTTGGAATAACCTTGAGGGACAGTTTTAGAAACGAAACCAAAGTGACTGAGGTGGCTCTGAGGATAGGCGGGCTGAAGTGGCGGTGGGCTGGCCATATTTGTCGGAGAACCAACAGCCGATGGTGAAGACGGGTTCTGGAGTGGAGACCGCGGATTCCGTAGGGCTGAACGTCCCCCTGCCCGCTGGACCAACGAACTGAAAAGGATTGCTGAACGTGGGTGGATGGGAGCAGCAATGGATAGGGGCGGTGGCATGCTTTGTGAGTTCAGCAGTGGGTGACAGAAGGCTGATGATGATGATGATGATTCGTCAAATTAATATCTTAAAATAATGTTTATCATACTCGTAGTTTGTGTATTAAATCCAGATACTGTCAATTTTACGTTCAATGAAATATTTGCAAATCTGCTGAATTGGTCACCTACCCGGATCGCATGAGTAGAGTGGAGTAGAATTAGCGTTGGGGTGGGACCTCACTGCACTAGAACCATTGCGCATTGTTAGTGCGGGCTGAGTGGAACTAAAGTGATCTGCTTACAACTGGAGTGGGTTCCGCGTGCAATGAGAATTGCATTAGCGGTCTGTATTTGATAATGCGTAAACTTTGGGTTAAACTATAAAACAATACAAGCAAACGTACAAACACAAAACTATTTAGGCAATCGCATAGAAATTACATCAGTTTCATGAAACTTATATTATATGATAATTACACTGATTTAATTAAGATGTTTTATGAACTTATCTTTAGAAACACTAAATAAATATACACATTATTATTTCTGCTATGATGCACGGCGATGAATACCGAGTGAACAGTGACGCACGAATTCATTCCCTTTCGCGACGGTAAAAACTTGCTTTCATTTCTTGCATTTATTTCATATTATTAACCCTTTAATTCACGCTTAAAGTATTCTAAAAGCCAATCACAAAAAAATACGTTGAAACTTTTGCCAATTTTCAATTTAAATGACACGTTTAACTGGTTATCCAGAGATCTCACATAAGGATGAATTTTGCACCGTAAATCGAGTGTTATTAAGAACATTGTTTTATTCAATAAACAATTATTTATTCATATTGTGAATTGACACATTTGCCTTTCTAGTGATTTTTTATATTAACGAAATATGAATTAACTGTTATATTATAAAACTCTGTTTATGTATCACAATTTTTATTTTTCGCGACAGCTGTTTCATCAACTAAAAATGAAATTACTATTTTTATTGAAGTGTGTAAATAATATGAATTATTTACACACTTCAAAAATGTTTATTGACGATTGCACTGCAACTTTACTTTGATTTGAATTACACATTCATTATTTTGTTTCCGAATGTACACACGTGTATGTGTCACGTGCAAATATTGGCTATGTTTATCTTATCTCTTTATATCCGTGCATTTCGTTGCTATGTTTGTTTTACAAATAAATTAATCTAAAGAATTGGGCCAACGTTTATCGTTTTCCAATTGTAATATTTGAGTCTAGCTGATAAATAATTTCTTTTTAAAAAAACTTCCGCGGCGTTCTTTGTAATTTGAATTTGAATTTCCATAAACATACGTTGTATCGTAAAACATTTAAATTTAGAAATGATTTTTTTGTTATAAATGTTTTGTCTTTTGTTTTACACTATGAGTTACATCCGAATGACTTCATGCTAGTTCAGCCTCGTCTAGCTCAATTCTCTGTTTTATCAATAGAAATGCATGACAAAACATGCAGGATTCTGTTACATTGATCTATTGTTTCTTTTTTTGCATTGTGTTGTAATTGAAGGTGTTAATGGATCGCGTTTTTTTCCAAATGAAATGTTAAAGTAATTCGATACATTAAGTCAAAAATAAATCCGTATATCTCATTACGATAAAAAAGATTAAACAAAAAATGGAGCGGACGAATATCAGACATGTATACGATTGTATTGCCAATAGACTATACTTTGGTTTTGGTACGTATTTCGATTTAAACTCCAGTTTTAAATACAAAAAAACAATCTTATTCAGAACAATTAAATTCAGTAAATTTTACATAAATATTTGAAGATTATTTTTGTATAGAATCATGTTTACTACCCCTGATCTGTGTCAATAAAATATTCACTCATTTCGGCCTGTATTTTTTTTCAATATAAATCAAAGAATAAATTTTCAGTTCTTCAACCGGCCATAAATCAAGGGAAACTAATAGAATAATGAAACTTTTGGTCAGAAACTTTGAATAAATCTTCTACCCTTGACCGAACAGGAACAATGCGTCATCCCTTAACATCTTTCATCCCTAAAACAAATCGGTTCGGAATAGAAAAGATGGTGCCCCAGGTAGCGGCGGGAGACAATGTTCGCTAAGTAGTGCCTTTTGTTATACGTATGTCACATTGTCTCCTATACAATTATGAACTAGTTTTTTTTACTTACCCATTACACGAATACGGATTGTTTCTTATTTATCAAACAATATTTAAATACCAGTAACAATTGTGTTGTATTATAACCCTCATCTATAGATATAATAGATAATGATTATGACAGTATAACGAACAAAAAATATATGACAAGACAGTAAAGCAGATAAATCATTTTAAATAATAATTGAGAAAATATCACTAAAATGGTTGAACACACGAAACATATGGATGAGGATAGAATGGTAAAAAATATAAACATACAAATATTGGAACGAAAAAAGAAATGAAAGACTAAACCAATCGGCTAAAATTGTGATCATATTCGAGGTCGGAAAAAACGAAGAGTATGCGTGTGACAGGTTATGAATGTAGAGAAATCGCTGATAGAATAATGAAAAAGCAGTGTGGGAGTCTATTCTCTATCGAAAGAAACAGCGTGCTCGTTTACCGTTAGGATCTATATTACTAAATTATATTTTATTTTTATATATTTAAAAAAAAAACGCGCTTTACACCATGACAGCATGAGCCAAATCGATATAAAGGGTATATATTTTATAGCTATCATAGTGATTCTCGTGACATGGAATAGGTAGCTAATCTATCTCCATTCTATTGTCACGTGAATTCTACATCAGACCAAAGACAGTGTGACAATCACACTGCCCTCGCCGGGAATCAAACCCGGAACCTTCGGGGTGGCAGTCAATGCACTTACAACTCGGCCACAAAGGTCGTATTAAGCGTATTATCTAGTGGATTAATTCGGTGCAAAACCATGTACAGCATTTCGATTAAATTTTGAGTTATGAAATTCGCTACCCTCGCGAAAGGTCAGGAATTAAGTCATAGATAAGTTTTTATAAGATCTTTATCGTATTTTGATTTGTTGCGCGTAATAAAAAAATATAATGTGCTTTCAAAAATGCAAATGAAAAATCAAATAATTTTGTTTTCATCTTTTTCAAATTTCTCATTTAAAAATGATTACATGAAAATCAATGTTATTTACTTCTTCTTCTTTTAAATTAAGAATAAAAGAGCACATAAGATGTCTCTCTAATAATATATTTTCTGAATTTGCTAGCCACCTCATAGAAAAAGATCATTTATTTAATAAAGATATTGGCGTTGAAATTTTGCATGTTAATAATAGAAATATAACTTTGAGCAATCTCAAAATTTTTGAAATTAAAAAAGCTATTGGAAATACAGAAAATATTATAAATAATCAAATCAATTTAACGTCAAGTCCAATATTTGATTTATTTCCTTTGTTGTAAGGAATTACCTGAACCCCAATAAGAACTTAAAATTATTATTTTTAATTGAATAATAATAAAAAGCATAAACGTTCAAAAATATATCTTTATAACATCTGTCAGATCATGTAAACAACAACAATTTTATAACATTTTTATAAATATGTATCTTTACTGAAGAAGGACTCTTTGTCCGAAACATTGTAATTATGTAATTTTTTTTTTTTTATAAAAGTGTTGTATACGCAAAGTGTTTAAAAATGAAAAATAGGAATAATGTTATTTACTATTGGCTGGATTTTTAAAACTCTTGGACCGTTTAATTTCTCGTCTTACATTTCCTCGTGTAAATAATGTAGAGTAAATATTTCAAAGCTGTTCTCAGCCCTTAGCTTAGTGGGTACTAATCGAGGTCTGCGAGTCCTTTTCCTTCAAAGTCCCTTTGTTCACGGTAAGGGCTCATAAAATAATAATTTGTTACGTTCGAACTTTCCAGCACATTTGTGTACCACGGGTACAGTAGAGGTCGAAATTTAGTTATCACTTGAATATTACAATCACTCCACATTGTGCTCTAATAACAATGGAATCTACTTTAGTAATTACACTTCATTTTAGGATCCATATAGACCGCTTTAAATAATAAATAAACAAGAATCGTTGAATAAAGAAAAGTTGTGGAAAATATTGTCTGAATATGGAATAAGTACAAAACTGATCACGGCAATTAAGTCGCTATACACGGAAAGCACTGCTAGTGTCAGAGTAAATGGAGATCTTACAGCCTGGTTTGATATCAATAAAGGTGTCAAACAGGGTAGCGTAATATCCTCGTGGTAATTTAATCTGTACATGGACAATTGTATGAAAGAGCTGAAAGGGTTGGATGTAGGTGCCAAAATGAGCGGAGTGTCAGTAAGCTGTCTCTTGTATGCGGATGACGCTGTCCTACTTGCAGACAACGAGCATAAATTTACAAGTCCTGGTGAATTGTATGTATGAGGTATGCATGCGAAATGATCTGATGATGAATGTTAATAAGTCCAAGGTAATGATTTTTGAAAAGGAAGAAACCATGACAGTCTGCAACATTAGCGTGAATGGTGAAAATTTGGAGCAAGTAGTTGAGTTCGTGTATTTAGGTAGTATGTTTACAAGAGTTGGGCGAGTGGAGAGGGATATTGAAAGAAGGGTTGGGGCAGGCAACAAAGTGAATAGTGCACTTAAAGTTGTCATCGCAAACAAAAACCTATCCAAAAAAGCTAGAATGGCAGTGCACAATGGTGTTCTTCTACCGACTCTTATGTATGGAAGCGAAGCATGGAACTGGCAAAGGAAGGATGAAAGTAGAATAAATGCAGTAGAAATGAGATCTTTAGACGAATGTGTGGATATTCTGTGTATGATAGAGTGTCGAATGAAAATATAAGAAGCGAATGCGGTGCGAATGATGGTGTCATGAACAAAATAATGAAAGGATCATTAAGATGGTTTGGACATATGGAAAGAATGAATGAAGAAAGAATGGTAAAAAATATATATGTTAATGATGTAAATAGAACCAGAAATAGAGGAAGACCGAGGAAAACGTGGCACGATCAAATAAATCAAATATTGAATGTCAGCCATGTGAGAAGTCAGAAAAATCGACGCGCGTGCATGACACGATGTATGAATGTTGAGGAAGCGAGCGTGTGGCAGTAGATTCTTTCTGACCAACCCTTCGGGGAGACGGCGTGATGGTTAGTTAGTTAGTTAGGTTGTATATACAAAGTATATATGTATATACTCGTATGTATAATTTTAATTAATTTTATTGGAGATATTTGAAGGTGGAAAGTCACTTAAATGTATTTAACAATACGTAAATAGAACAGATTTGCTTTTCTTGTTGCCGAGTTGAGATTCAGCCATGTGGTTCGGTGCAAAGAGCGTCACTGTCACGCCGACACGACACCACGCCGGCGGTGTCCTGTTACGTCCGCAATCGCCGCGAACTGCGGGGCGCATTGCCCGGGGGCGGGTCGCCGAGGATTCCTCCTGGAAACAAAAAAAAAGACCTTTGAGCCAGGCCCGCTCACGAAACAGGCGCTCTCTTCCCGAAGCACTAAATCTTGCAGCGTGCTACTTGCTACGCCGTCGTAAAACTCTTTTATTCTTGAATGCATTCTTAATTTTTTTATGACAACTTACACGTGTTATCCGGACGCGTTTCAATTTTCTGCTCATCATTAAAGTACATGGATTTTTTTTTCAACGTCCCTTGAGACGGGTCAACAATTCAGGAGACAACTGCGATGATAACTACACAAAGTCAAATAATTATCCGCCTTCAGTCGCACATTGTATGCACTAAAAAACTAACTAACTTACCATCCCACCGTCTCTCCGGAGGGGTAGGCAGAAATAATGGAACACAACACTGTTCTGTCCTGACATACTTCTCTCGATTCCTTTACATTCATACATCTTGTCATGCACGCACGTCGATTTCTCCGACTCCTCACGTGGCCGACGTTTAATATTTGATTGATTTGATCGTGCCACGTTTTCCTCGGCCTTCCTCTATTTCTAGGTCCGTTCACGTCCCATAAAATATAGTCACCATTCACAAATTCACCATTCTGTCTTCATTCATACTTTCCATGTGTCCAAACCATCTTAACGACCCTTTCATAATATATTAGATAATATTAGTAGAATAAATGATAATAAAGATAATAAAGTAGAATAAATGCAGTAGAAATGAGATCTCTTAGACGAATGTGCGGATACCTACTCTGTGTATGATAGAGTGTCGAATGAAAATACAAGAAGTGAAAGAACAAAATAATAAAAGGATCATTAAGATGGTATAGAAAGAATGAATGAAGAAAGAATGGTAAAAAAAATATATGTTAACGATATAAATGGAACCAGAAATAGAGGAAGACCGAGTAAAACGTGGTACGATCAAATAAATCAAATATTGAATGTCGGCCACGTGAGGATTCGAAGAAATCGACGCGCGTGCATGACACGATGTATGAACGTTGAGGAAGCGAGAGAAATATTTCAGGAAAAGAAAGTGTAACAGTACATTAGTTCTGCCTACTCCTTCGGGGAGACGGCGTGATGGTAAGTTAGTTAGTTAGTTTATATTATATATTAGTTAGATATTACACTAATATATTAGATAACAATACGAAAATTCGTATAAATCATTACAAGTCCAGAAGCTGTATGAATAAAGGCCTTCTACGTAATTAAACATTTCTATCGCTTCCTCTTTCATATCCTCCACATAAAATTGTCCGACATATCGCGTATAGTAAACACATTTATTTGCCTACTTAATATTCTGGGAATCGAAAATTATTTCATTTCCCATATTACGAGCTCGTATAAGTTTAACGTTCATCATTTACCCCATAAACCTATTGATATATGAGCGTTTTCATTTCAAATTATGTTTTATCTCCCATAAACTTAACAAATTGAATTTAATGGGAGCAAGCGACTAGCCCGAGACCGGTCCTACGTTTGGTGACAATTATTATTAACAAATTTCTGATTCCTCTAATAATTATTATTAATTAAGTATCCAGAATACATATTCAGGTTCCAGGTAATTTAAAACTGTATTATAATCTCCTTGCTCATAATGTTTATAGTACAATCATAATTACAAGTAGGTACCTACCTAGTATAATAAATTATTCATAACAAAGTAAACATTTCAATAATTCATTTTAATTAATAATGTTTTTCGTGTACATTGATAAAGGTGATGTTATAACTAAAACATGCCTCTGTTAATTAAAATAAAGGGTTATACTATTAAGAAGTTGCAATATATTTATAAAAAAATATACACCACTTTTTCATTACCGCCCGGTTTCTCTCCAACCACTCACCCCCTCTCTCCCCTTCCCCCTCTTCATCACCAACTCTCACCCCCCACTATACATATTCCCCCTGCATATCAACCCCTCTATCCCTCTCCCCCTCCCTCTCTCTCCCCTTCTCTCTCTCTCTATCCCTCTCTCTCCCTCTATCCCTTTCTCTCCCTCTATCCCTCTCTCTCTCTATCCCTCTCTCTTCCTCTATCCCTCTCTCTCTCCCTCTATCCCCCTCTCTCTCTCCCTTAATCCATCCCTCTCCCTCTATCCCCCTATCCCTCTCTCTCCCTCTATCCCTCTCTCTCCATCTCTCTCTCCCTCTCTCCCCCTCTCTCTCCCTCTCTCTCCCTCCCTCTCTCCCTCTCTCTCCTTCTCTCTCCTTCTCCCTCTCCCTCTCTTTCCTTCTCTCTCTCCCTCTCTCTGACAATTATTTTAATTAAATATTTATTTTATTCTGCAGTGTTAATGCTGTTAAGTTTATCAAAGTATACCGCACCTTTTGAATTAAAATAATATTAATTATCATTTTTATATTCTAAAATATTGTATTTTTATACCTGGAGTCTATAAAACATGAAATATCTGGAAACCCCTCATTAGTTGCGCTGGTTTTTTTTTCGTTTGGCGGCTTTCTTTAGAGCCCACCATTCACCTTGGTGTTGTGTGTAGACAATTCCAAATGAAATCGAATTACCCATGCATTAGCAGAACTACAGGGTGACACAAAATCTTTTCTCACTTACGCTTTCGACACTATTTTAAAATAATTATAATTCTTATTTACAAAACACTTTTTTTTATTGAAACGAGTTCTTAAGTAGGTATTACAAGATTTTATAATTAATTTCCATTAAATGAAGTCATTTTAGAAATATCAGTGGTTATAATCGGTCATTCCACATTCAGTACTAGATCCGAGATCTGTCATTTTCAAAACATTCGTTGGTTGATCGAAACATTGTTAACAATTTAGTCTGCTCACATTCTTCTTCTGCCATTTCCATGCTTCAATTCCATACATTATCATGTGTCATGGGAATCAATATATAGGATAGCTATATATAGCCTTTACATCGATTTAGCGCCGGCTGTAATGATATAAAGAGCAATTCAATAAAATTATAGTAATAATGTTTGTTGAAAGAATGAGTGAAGACAGAATGGTAAAGAAGGTGTATGTAAACGGCGTGAACGGAGCTAGAAATAGAGGAAGGCCGAGGAAAACGTGGCACGATCAAATCAATCAAATATTAAATGGCGATCACGTGAGAAGTCAGAGAAATCGACGTGCGTGCATGACAAGATGTATGAATGTAGAGGAATCGAGAGAATTATGTCAGGACAGAACAGTGTGGCGTTTCATTTCTGCCTACCTCTCCGGGGAGACGGCGTGATGGTTAGTAAGTTAGTTAGTTATCTACAATAACATTCTTGCGAGAAATTTCAATAAACAAAATTAATATTTTAGATATTTTCATGCTTAGCTATACTACTACAATTTGATACGTTTTAAACTGTTAAATTAAATAACCTCATTTTATGTATCACAATTTTATTTTATTTTACGCGACAGCTGTTTCGTCAACATATGTTGACATCATCAGGTGTTACAATAATATTATTGGAACATCTGATGATGTCAATTGTAACACCTGATGATGTCGCGTAAAATAAAATAAAATTGTGATACATAAATCAAAGTTATTTAATTTAACAGTTTATAATGTTAAGGTATCATAGTGTTTCGGCTGAAACAATGGACTAGATACGATTTGTTAATATTTTAAACCTAGTAATATAAGTATTACCCAAATAACATTTTTATACTATGAATTCTTTGCTATGTTGTCTATATAATTTAATATCCTGATATAAACCCAAAATATTATCGAATTTACGAGTATAAATATATTGATTATATAGAGGATATGGCTTTTAATGTAGAGCAAATATAAAGCTTGTTTCTACATGTATTCATTGTTTTGAGTGAGTGTTTATTGTTTACACAATCTGATAGTAATTGATTCCTAGAAAATTCTTTTAAAAAACCTAAGGGATCGTTGGCCCATATAATTTATAGTTAGATTCGTAGGTACAATCATAAAGTTCTTTCCCCGCCGCTATACATCTGTCTGTGGATCGTTTGTAAGCAATAAAATTTTATTTTTACTTGAGAATACAACTTACACTTAACTACTGTATCCGTGTACCCGGCCATTGGATAATAGCCGCGATCTAAATAGTCTATGAGGGTTTTACGATTCTTGGGAAATTTCGACTTTTATTGGTACGAGTGTAAAATCAATTTTGGATAGCCCTTTCGTAAAAAAAAAATCAATTATAATGCCTGGAATCTTGCGTAATCTAGAATGCTTGGAATGGAATTCCACGAGATGGCCAGTGAATGGGTACCTAAAACAAATGTTTACCCAATCGACAATTATAATTTTTAAACTGTTAAATTAAATAACTTTATTTTTAGTATTACAATTGTATTTTATTTAACGCGACAGCTGTTTCATCAACCTATGTTGACATCATCAGGCATTATAAAAATAGGATATATTATTGTAACACCTGATGATGTCAACATAGGTTGATGAAACAGCTATCGCGTAAAATAAAATACAATTGTAATACTAAAAACAAAACTATTTAATTGAACAGTTTAAAATGTTTAGGTATCATAGTGTTTCAGCTAAAACAATGGACTATTAATTTAATTATAATTTTGACTAACAAATTAGTTAACTATACATATTTATATTATAATATTTTTTATTTTTTATATTTACCATCACGCCGTCACTATTCTCGATACCTCACTGTTCATACATCATGAAGCATGCATGCACCCACGTCGATTACTACGACTCTTCACGTGGCCGACATTTAATATTTCATTGATTTGATCGTCTTAGATTTTCACTATTTGTAGCAACATTCACATTGTCAACATATCCTTTTTACCATTCTTTCTTCATTCATTGTATCCTTGTGTCCAAATCGTACATCTTTATCAAAAAATAAATTTTATTATTATCTTTGTATAATATTTTATAAAAAGTTTTCTATTGTTAATATAATATTTTTTTTTTAAATCAGTAACTTTACTAATGAGATTTGTTGATAGATACTTCTTAAACGTGGAACAATTTATTATATATAGGTACATAACAATTTGCTAAATGAATTAATAACTTACAATGAAGTACGTTATTCTTCTTATTTTCTTCTTCTCCTTCTTTTTCTACTTCTTATGACGTTGAGCTCTCCTGGATGATAAAGTCCATCTATCTCTCCATCATTTTGGCGGTCTTCCTGGTAATCTTGATGCTTGGGTTTTCATATAATACAATTTTTTGCAATTCTTGTATTCTCCATGCGGTCCACGTGGTCTCTCTAAAAGCGGCTTCTGCTTCTTCCCCATCTTACTATGTTCTCAACACCACAGATACGTTATGCAATTTTAAATATTTTTGAGTTCTTCTTTCTGATTTGATTTAGTGTACAGAGATTTTGCATTTTATTTATCTTAAATTAAATACAAATTTGGGCTGAACTTTCATGTGCACGTGTGCTTGTGGTGCGCGAACCTCCCGAAGGCGATAAAACGAGTCACAATTCCATTGTACGGTTTACCCCCAGAATGGCCGAATACAGTCGGAGTTTCGTTTGACGTGTGACGAATTGATTCGGCGAGGCCGATTATCCCGGGACCAATATCTACCCACTTCGCGCGGCGACCGAGACCAATTTTCACCGAACATATCAAAAAGAACGTAGTCATTGTATGGAATAGACACGGGCACGAAACAATACACCTAGAACCTTTTACTGTTTTCCGCCGGGGAAATTCTATGGCGTTATTTCGAACGCTTATCTTGGGTGGGCAGTTCTGGGGGGCTTACTGTAACTACGCTACAGCAGAGCCGTAAGTCGCCATAACTAAGGGACGTGTGTCAAAAGATGTATGAATGTTGAGGAAACGATTCTTTTGACGTGAATAGGAATGTGCAAGCATATTTCTCTTACCTTTTTTTGTCACATGTTAAATAATATTTTTCTGTCTTCACGGTTTTATTTTGTTATTTTCGCCTTACGACATTTTATAGAGGCATACTTTCTAGCAAAGCATACCCCTCGTAGTCCTTCTACCCTTTCGAACCCCTTTTAATTGTTTTTACTTGTATAAAACACTTTATTGTGTTAGTAGCGCCGACCGGTTTCACTCTGTAGTGAGCTTCTTCAGGGCTATACACACTCTATTTAAAACTAACTAACTAACCATCACGCCGCCTCCCCGAAGGGGTTGGCAGAAAGAAAGGACTGCCACACTTTTCTTTCCTAACATATTTCTATTGATTCCTCAACATTCATACATCGTGTCATGTACGCGCGGCGATTTCACTGACTCCTCACATGGCCGACATTCAATCTATTTAATTAGTTAGTAATAGGCAACATAATCAAATACACCTATCTTCCTAATAAAATCTAGCGCATTAACGATGTTGCCTGTCCGCATGTCAAAACATTAGTTCATCATTGTCCATATATAACCCGCATCCACAAGTAACTAAAATCATTAATTACCACAACGTATATGTAGCCGCCCCTGCATATCGAATCAATTACAATTGAACAAGCAATTAAAAAGCAGAGTCCATTAAATCAGATGCCGCCCAGTCGCTCCAGAGGTCCCGATAACTCATCCCCCAGGGCTGTCCACGGGGCCGGCCCCCGCTGCGAGATGTCTAAAACCCAAAGGACAAGATCGAGGGATGCGAAAAATTCCGCCGCAAAGGTGTCGTGAACAATGCAGTCAAAAGACTCGTACCGTAATTCGTCTGCGTTTATTATCGCAACATTTCAATGTTAATGGGGATTGATGGGTAGAAGTTTCTTTACAATATCGTGTGATGTCGATACAATCGCACGAAGACAGTTTGAACAATAAAATGCGCTTTCGCCGTTACAGGTAAAAAGGTTTTCTTCATCTTACATCGTGTGAAATTTTTAAATATGAACGTAAACAAAAGATTTTTTTATCCATCTGTACTGAATTATTGTTAACTAATTGCAACCCGTGAAATATTCGCGCAAGTGTTGTTTTAAATATATCACGCAACTTTTTGTATTGGTTAGTATGTAGTACCTTATACTTTTACCTTGTATTGTAAACTTTCTTATATTATATATTATGTATACCTACTTTAATGTAGAGATATCCCTCATCAAGCACAGAAGTACTTCTTTTTGGTGAGGACCTACGATTATTGGTTTAATATTATTTAATGTGTTATTTGTAATTATTTTTTTAACATTGTGAAAAACGAAATTTATCAACAACAAAAAAAGTAAACCAAAATCTATAATACATTAGGTTTCATGGTTTATTTGTATAATGTCATAAAACAATAATAATTGAAACTAAATTCAAAATAATTCAGAAACGTCCTCGGGCATACGCATCGTGTGCATTTCTAATTGATTTCGGTGAGAATTGAAGTATTCCTCTCTCTATATATATTCTCGTACCTACCCTTTATTGACGACATTCGGGTTTTTGTCTTTATTTTTAATTAACGATTGATTTGCAGAACGACATTTATGTAATCTTTATTTGAACCAAAACCAAGCTACTTATTTAAGCTTTTATTAACGTTATTCGCTTATTTTGTTTTAAAATCCATTACTTTTTCTTTGGTGAATTATTCAAAGTTATTTATTTATTTAAATCGTGTATAATTTTAAAAGTGTATTAATTTTTCATTGTTATAAAATCGAAAGCATAAATTTTCCAATTATATATATTTTTTTAATAATGTAAAGTTATGTCTTTATTTTATTCGCAACAAGACTTGAATGGCCCCAAATTGGAGGTTCACATAACATGTGTAAAAGGTAAAGGTTAACTGTCAGCCCTGTTTAAGGGAGATAAACCTTTTAACGCTCTTGTTTCGACAAGATTTATACGTTTCAACTTTGGTTGTCTTTTAACACATTGTATGCGGGGAAACTATAATATATAAAACATATTTAATGTTAGAAGAGTACGGAACATTTTTTTAGAACAACAAGGATTGTTCTATGCTGCAAATTGTAATTATTTATCGTTATGAAGAATGGACCGCCACACTGTTACCTATGATTATGATTCCTCAACATTCTGATATAAAGCATTTAAAATTGAAGTGAATGAATTGTGTGAAGAGCATAAAAAAATGGAATAGAATTAAATAAGTATGTAAAAAAAATGTAACCTTATATTGAAGTGTATGTGGATTATTATAATTGAATGTTTAATTATTTTTATTAGAACATGTGTTATGTACATGTGTACTATAATATTTCAAATAAATAAATAAATACACCATGTCACGCACCCATGTATATTTCTCCGACTCCTCACGCCGACATTTAAAATTTGATTGATTTGATTGTGCCACGTTTTCTTCGATCTTCCTCTATTTCTAGTTTCGTTTACCTCGTTTTCATATACTTTTTGTCATTTTTTCGTTCCAAAGCCTCATGACCCATTCATTATTATTGGTTCAATTTAAAAAAAAAAATTTGAAAAATAATGGTACATAAAAATTAAGTTATTTTAGAACATTTTCCAGCCCCTTAGTCTTAGGTTCACAATGTGTTAAAGTAAAGGGACGCATTTTTTTACGGTTCAATACAAATTCGTTACCCGTATCTAAATTAACCCTTCCACTAACACCCGGCGAAATCGACCTAACGAAACAGTTCAGAGGCTAGCACAGTGGAGCAAATTAGCAAGACATCAGGACCGATATTGTACACTAAAATTGCCAGTAACAGCTAATGCGCCAGCGCCGCGGTGCAGTGATAAAATATAATGATAATGATGGTATGTTAGGTGCTTTATCCGCCATGTAAAATAATCGTTTGAAAGTAATTATCTATGGGCCGTTACGTGGGGTATTACATTTTGTAACATATATTTCTAAATATATACAAGTAACATAAATGGAATAAGTAGTCGAAGAAGGCTAAGGAAGACTTGAATTAATTAATTAATTTCTAAAAGGCCGCCACGTTCGTAGTTGGAACAATTGACGAGTGTTTTTTTTTTTCTCAGTGTGTGATTATAAAAATCTTTCAGGACAGAACAGTGCGACAGTCCATCATCTCTGTAAATTATTTAGTTAGTAAGCTATTTCTAGATAATACTGTAATTCAGATTTTCACTAGAATTTTACTGTACCTACGGCTGCGGGACTTGATGCCTGGGCGAAAGAGAGCGTAAAAGGCTGGAGGTATTTGAGATGTGAACCTACCGACGAGTTGCCCATGTTTCATGGAGGGACCACATTACAAATGAAGAAGTTCTCAGCAGAGTTGAAGAGAGTAGGCACGTGTTGAACACCAAGCGGAGAGGCGCGCAAGATGGATTGATCATTTGTTGTGACACGAATGTTTCCTGCATAATGTGTTGGAGGGAATGGTCGAGGGATCGATTGGCAGAAGATGACCTCGCCAGGAGTACCTAGACCAGATTTACCGAGATATGGGCTGCACCTCTTATGCGGAGTTGAAGAGAGTTAGAGTGGAAGAGGAGATACGTCGCCTTGCTGCAGACCAATCGCTAAATTGAGACCGGAGAGAGAGACTATAGAAATACATAAAATTATATTGTCTTCTTCTTCCTCTTGGTCTAGGCCTTAAGATCTTTTTGTAAGTGTGAGCTGTCCTGAGATGATGACGTTCAGCCATCCCTCCATCTTTTCGGCGGCTTTCCTGGTACTATCTTGCACACAACAATAATTGATTATATTTTACACAAAGATAATTAATTCTTACCTAATACACGTTAAAAATAATACATTTAATGATTTATTCTTCTTATTCTTTTTGCGCTAGTTTTTTTGGGTCGCTATCCTCCTGGATAAATGTTCAGTTCCAGTTGTACTTTCATATTTTTAGAGGTCGTCTTGATTGTTATAATTGACTCGCATTACTTAACATAGAACATTTTTAACATCTGTCATATTAATATTCTAATTAATATCATTTTTTACATTAATAAGGTCCAACTGATATAAAACAAAATGCACACAATCAAGGCAATAGAATTAAACGTTATCCCATTTTGCCTATCGGCATCACCAAACGCAAGTTGCTAGGTTGCAGAACGGTTAAACCACAGTGTCATATATACACTTTTTAAAAAAAAAAAAATATTGGTATTTTCGCATTATTTTTACATACTCTTTTTTTCCTAACCCAAAAATTCGTGATATTGATTTTTGATAACTTGGGTTCTTAAAAAGAACTTTTTTTATTTAACTTCAAAGAATACAAAGCGTTTTATTTTGGCTTAAATAATTCAAAAATTCATATGCCATTTAGAAAGAATCACCTGGGCGTGGGTTTGAATATTTTATCGTTTGGCTAAGAAATTTTTGATTTGCCAGAAGGATAAGTTTAGCCGCAACCTTTGCCGAAAGTAAGCCCATTCATCAGCCGCTTTAATCTCAAAAATTCGCGTCCGGACTTTGACCGAAAGAATTCGGGTATAAGGTATAAGGGCCTCGGAACATAAAGGGCGGTCAGATTATCGTAAATTGGGACCCCAACCTTCGGCGAGAAATCCGTCCACAAAGAGCCGCAGAAATTTGGTGAAATTTCCGAAACTATACTGCCGCAGCCCGTGGCTAGGACCAACTATTTCCATAGGTACGTTTGGCTATACTATTCTGATATCATTTTCAGTCTGATCTAGTCTGATATCATTTTCAATCCGATCATTTCCAATCCTCGATAAGTAACTAACTAATTCACTTCTTATATTTTCATTCGACACTCTATCATACACAGAGTATCCACACATTCGTCTAAGAGATCTAATTTCTACTGCATTTATTCTACTTTAATCCATCTTTTGCCAGTTTAATGCTTCGCTTCCTTACATAAGGGTCGGTACAAGAACACCATTGTGCACTGCTATTTTAGCGTTTTTGGATAGGTTTTTATTTGCGATGACAACTTTAAGTGCAACATTGACTTTGTTGTCTGCCCCAACCCTCTTTCAATATCCCTCTCCACCCCCTTATCTTTTGTAAACATACTACCTAAATACACGAACTCACCTCCTTGCTCCTAATTCTCGATAAGTATTGCATGATAAAACACATCGAAACTGAATTATTTTTACTTTCGTATGAAGCACTGTAGTAGTGTGGCATTATTTAAAATAAGTTTAGAACACTTTTCTATGTGTTTTTTCACCACATTATATTTGTTTTATCAAACCAACCGATTTTGCTCCCTCCGGAGCTTTATCGAGGTCACAAAATAAACGGACGTTTAATAATGTTAAAAAAAGATTATTTTTGTCATAAATATAACTGCACTTCACTATTTTCACAACAATTTAGTAATTGGTAACTCCTGATCCAGGGGACATGAGTTCGAGCCTGGACACGACCAGATTCCTTCTTCATAATAATGAGCTATTTTCTGCTCACATTGAAGATTGTAAAATAAATTCTAATAACATTGATGTAAATCCTTGATATTAGCTTTTTTTTTTAATTTACAACCTTAAAATGTTGTACATTGAAAAAGGTTAGGTATGTCATTACCAAAACATGTCTGTGAAAAGTGTTGCAATTATTATTACTTAGCAGTAGAAAAATATTTTTTAATATTATATATTTTTATAACGATGTTAACGGAACAAGATATAGAGGAATACCTAATAAAACTTGGGATGATCATTTAAATCAAACGTCGGAATCGTGAGGATTCGGAGAAATCAACGCGTATGCATGAATGAAATAATGAACGAATGTTGAGGAAACAAGAGAAGTATGTCCGAAAAGAACATTGTGATAGTCCATTATTTCAGCGTTAGTTAGATAAGTTAGAAATTAATTTTTCTAACAATATAAATAAAATACAATGTTCGAATGAGTATCCCCCTATACTCGTATACTCAAAAACTATTCATCATCGCAGTTAATCGCTGATAATAAACAAGATACTAGTAATTACAATTAGTAAAAATAACTAACTAATTTACAATCACGCCGTCACCCCGACATTCATACAACGTGTTATGCTCGCACGTATATTTCCTCAAATCTTCACTTGGCCGACATTATTTATTACATCAATATTTTGATTTAGTTTATATTTAATATTTGATTTTTAACAGTTTTATATATTCCGGACGAAGCCAAGTAATTCAACTGGTATCAAATAAAAAATTAGTTTTGTAATATTATATTATAGATTTACTCAAATAACATGGGTATTATATAACACGTATTGAATTATGAATGCCCTACCAAGAAATATTTAAATTGTTGTCCTCGAGCTACCATTTTAAAACGTATTGTAAAGTTTTGTATTGTACTTCGGATTTAAAATAATAACGTGTACACGGTAGAATAAAAGCCATAGAACAATATTGAATTCTTCTTGGGCCCTTCATTCTAATTCACTCTATTTACCTATTATTCGCATTTTACATTATATTCTCCCCTTCTGTTCACCTTATTCTACGTTTCGTTTAATTAATAGATAAGTATTATATACACCAATCTACCCAAGCATTCAACCACTCCCCCTTCTAAAAGTTTGAAATTCAAGTAGATAAAATTCCGGAGAATTATTGGTTGAATGTGAATTCATACTTCAAAGCGGCTTTATCATTTTATATTTCTCCCATATTTTCCACCCTTATTTGTAATAAATATACACATTTGAATATTGATCACATTAAAATTATTTAAAAAATTTCAGAAAACATATATTATTCATTTGTACAATCCATATAAACATGTTATAAGATGTTAAACTTCTAAATAATTAATACAAAGGAAAACGTCAGTTTTCTAGAAGTTTTATTATATTTTATGGGAATGACATATTTCGCCCTTTTAAGACATTATCAAACATTTGATAATGCATTTGATAATGCCTTAGAAGGGCGAAACATGTCATTCCCATAAAATATAATAAAATTTCTAGAAAACTGACGTTTTCATTTGTATTAATTATTTATTATGGAGTTTTACATCATTGCTCAAGAAACAATTAATGAAACTTCTTAGTTTTGTAATACTTAATTAGGGATTATTTTATTTTCTAAATATAAAAGAATTAAACTGTTGTATTATTTGAGTAAAAAATGTATCAACAGAGCAAATAATTTATGATATAATAATGATAATGATACTATGAGAAAATACATAAACTATTAAATTTCACATACTGAATCATTCATTTTCAGTTTTGACATACATTTAGCAATCAACATGTATATAATATACATACGAGTATATCTAAATCATTCATAAAAATGTGATACTCTAATAAAACTTATGATTTTTAACAATAATTTTCGCTTTTACGTTTGAATAAATATTATAGATCTATGGTGGAATTTAATTGTGTAAGATTCAAAGATTGACATCCCTGGAATAATATATATATTTTTTCATTAATTGTATTGAACTTCTTCCTAGAAATTTCAATTATCATTATTTTAACTTTTGTGGCATTTCCACTGCATAGCGTTTGTTTTGCAATTGCCACAACACAAATTTTGCATTTTGACCGAACTTGTGGTCAGTCTCCGAGTCTTACTTACTCATATATTTGTTATAGAAAAGCCAACAAATCAAATATTTTCGATGGTTCTTTAGTAATATGACTTTATTCATCAATAGTCAAAGTCGATTTTTTAATTCATTATTTATATACTGTGCATGCTGATTCTTAAATCCAATCAGTTTATTAACTCAAAAGACATTACAAACAGCAAAATGTTTAAGGCATCTATTGAGTACAGGTAAAATATTATAAAATTACAACATAATACCAGGAACGCATTAGAGATGGTACGACATTAGGAAGAAAATATACTTTCTAAAGTCAAGAGTATTTGAGCCTTGCATATTTCATTGAAACTTGCAATTACAATAAATTATATTCACTTATTTTATATTTTCGATTATAAATACAGATTTAGATTTTCGATTTTTTCTTAAGTTGGTACTCTGTTTTACTGCGAAAATCAATTTTAATACGTATTTATAAATATTTTTTCAATTAAAATTATATAACACGTCAGCTGTCGAAATAACGAAAGTTGACGACCCTCGTGGCAGAGTGGTTACAAGCTCTGACTTCCATGCCGAAGGTCCTGGGTTCGATTCCCGGCGATGGCAGTGTGATTGTCACACTGTCTTTGGTCTGGTGTAGAATTCACGTGACAATAAAATGGCGATAGATTGGCTACCTATCACATGTCACGAGAATCAATATAATAGCTAAAAAATAAAAAATTACAGTAATTGGGTCCAAACTACCTGTTGTGTACATTTAAAAAAATAAAAGAAAATTAAATAAAAAAGAAAGACAGAAATTGACGTAGTTTTTGAAAAACTTTGTTTTAATGTATTATTTTTTAAATTTAACTTTCATCTTAAGATTCCTGTAAAAACATAAGATAATTATTTTTTCATATTGAATAATTGTAAATAACATAGCAAACATTTTCAAATAAATATGACCTTCTTAAACTTATTTTATTAACCGGGACAAAAACAAAAATTTCGATTACTTCTAAGGTCTTTTGATTAATTCCACATCATTTGATATTTCATCCTTCCCAGGATCCCTCTCTCGTCTCGCTCAAAGACGTAATATCACTCGCTGTTGCCGAGAGGAGGAACTTATCAAAACCTTTTTTTGAACTCAAAAATATTCCCTTCTCGCTCAAGTTTCATTAGGTACGTAATATCAGGTTTACTTAAAATATTCTGGAAAAAATGTAATGGTATCAAAGCGGAATTCATACACTTTTCACCGTGGAATTCCTTATGCGTAGTATTCAAACATGGAACCAAATTTTTTTATCACTAAATAATCAATTAAGTTTAATACGAATGTAAATGGTATTTTATGGGATGGAATGGCATGTTTTGTCTTGCCAAATTATTATCAAATCTAGCGAGAATCAAGCTCGTTATTGTTTATACACCCGAGTTAAAGGAGCAGAAACTGTAATTAAGGTAATTGATATGGCTCAATACATTGTAAACAATAATTAAGGGATAAACTTCAAAATACTTGAAAGTATTTAATGAGGAGTTTATATCATTGTTTGAAAAACTTTAAATAAACATTAAATTATTATTTTATGTAATTTTATTTCGTAATTTTAGATTAAAGGTTTCCAAGATGAGTGTGTGCTTAATCTCATTATGGTAATAAAAAGTTAATGAAGTGTGATTGAAAGCCTTTTAGCAAAATAATAAAAATGTTCATCGAGATGGTTTTGACGCATGGAAATAATGTATTGTAAGAAAACAATATTGTGAAGAAAGTACACGTTATTGATGTGAATGGAGCAAGAAATAGAGGAAGACGAATGAATTCGTGGCACGAACAAATCAATCGAATTTTAAATGTCGGCCCCGTGAATTCGACGTGCGCGTGCATGGTGCGATCGATGTAGGAATGTTGAAAATTCGAAAATTGTATTATATATAAACTTTTTGGCGGTCCATTCTAACAATCTATCCCTTCGGAGAATTGGCGTGATGGTTAGTTAGTGAGCTTTCCGAGAAAACAAAAACTGTGCATTAAATAACGTACATCCCGAATTAAAATATAAAGGTATGTTTACAAAATACAACCTTACGCCTTAATAACACTGTTCGCGTTTTGTTACTTGTTATCTATTAAATAAATCTCAGAGCGAACATCCTTTTCTTAAGTGGAAATAAAATGTTCTAACACTTTTCTTTTTTTGCTGAACTGGAAATATTTTGCCTTGCTGGAAAGGAAGAAGCGCATTCGACCCCTACGATAACAACAATCATAATGTATTTCGACACATTGCCGAAGTGCCCGGCTAACAATAGGTTTTTTAGTTTACAGACATCCTCAATTCTACACCTCAAGGTTTTATGTTAGACCCTTTTTAGCATCTCTCGGGAACGTATTATTTTTTGACCCAAACTTTATTAGGTACATATATGTGTGGATTTGCGTTTTAACACCTCGTCCAAATTGTAGCGAATAAATTAAGCTCGTCATGTTATGCAAATCAAGCCGAAAATATCCGTTCTGGCAAATTGCCACAATGTCAATTTTCTTAATAGTTTTCTAATAAAACAAGCCCATCAGACACCGCCCTAAACATATCACTTGAAATGATTATCTATTAATGTGATTGTGAGAAAAATAAACCCAGCCTAATTACAAAAAGCCTTAAACAGCCTCTGACGATGAGCGGTTCATGTCGCTCGAAGCTTTGACGATAGATGGATAAAACACCTCCTTTGGTGGCGTCCTAGGACTGTGACCCGAAACCCAGGACATCTCCAACTTTGAAGGAGGTACGACAATAGAGAGACTGCCGGTACGACATAGAGGCCTGTTGCCCAGGATCTGCAGATATGGAATAAAACGGAGGAGGTCTACGTCCAGGAGTGGACGGATACTGACAAATAATTTATATAGTGTCATTTTCGCGATACATTACTTCAAGGGCTCTCTTATCTGATACTTTTAATATAGGGGCGGTGGGGTATTTGATATTTTTTTGATAATTCTTTCATATTCCTCAATAGATACCACTGATAGATAGTAGATCAAATCAGTTTATTTTCTCAAAAGATATTACAAACAACTATTATAGTTTAAGGCATCTATTGAGAACAGGTGAAACATAAAAAAATATATAATACCAGGAACGCATGAGAGATGGTTCAACATTAGGAATACAAGATTCTCTCCATAGTCAAGAGTATTTGTCTTCTGAACAACTTTCACAAATATGAAAGAGGTCGGTCTCCAAAACGATCATGTTCAGCAGTTTTATCGGGATGTAGCACCGAGATGAGGAAGAATAGAAATTTATCAACCAATCATTTTCGACATTCTCATTTTTACGTTTCGGCAAGTCTTCCCAATGTTTTTATTCCCCAGTTTTCAAACGGTTTATTCATTGATAATTAAAATTCCGCACGTAGGTATAGCTTTCTTAATAGTTAATTTAAAATCTTTTTTTTTTTTTTAATAAATATTCTTTTTTAATTTAATACCGCTGTGTATTGAAGATACTTTAAACATTTTATTTGTTGTATTAGAGTCTCTGCAGTGCGAGCAAAGAGCTTAGCAAGCAAAGCAGCCATTTAAAAGCCACAATGAAAGCTCCCTGAACTGGAAGTTTACTGGGGTAGCCACCTCCCGCCTCTAGTTTGATAAACGGCTAACCAAAAACGTATTTTATAAACTGGCCCCGCAAAAAAGCTATTTACATTTATAAATAAAGAGAAAAAAAAACCGACCGACCGACAAAAAAAATGTGTTAAAGGAAGGCGCCTTGATTTATTGCCTTGTTTTGTGTGAACGGTGCAGTGCGAACCCAGCGGCGCAGTCGCCTACGTTTTTTTCACCCTTAAATACTTAATACAAATTAGGCACATTTGATCTATGCGTGAGTATTTTTTCTTTTGATTTCGACATAATTTTAATATTCGTATTAATAATAGACTTCATATTTAAATACTGCACAAAATGTGCTCCGCTTGTAAAATTACAAATTAC